>PVJI01017993.1:0-34703 GCA_004026765.1 Micronycteris hirsuta
TTTTTTCTCTCTCTTTCTCCTCACCAAGTGACAATAAAGGAATACAGAAGGGAAAAATTTCATGGCAGCAGTGAGAATAGCAAGAGTATGCATCAGAAGACTAAAAGGACTCTGCCTGGCTCTTTAATCACAATCACAATTTAGTCATAAATAGGAGCAGATAACCACAGGTCACCAGATCCTTGCGAGAACCATTAGCAAATCCAAATACAGCCAACAAACCCCCATTGCAAGCCCCTCCTTACCCTCACCACCAGAGGCAGCTGAGCCATGAGTTTCTGAGCCCATGTAGGGTCCATGGTGGATTAGAAGGCTCAGCCATTTGCCTTTGAGGCTCTGAGGTTCAGGGTTTTGCTCAGCCATTTACCATTTATTGTTCCACTTTCTAGCTATAACATTTTTTTTTATATTAACTACTCTCTTGTCTCTTCTTAAAAAATACTGTGCTTTAAATCATCACTTTACTGTTATTTTCATGATTTTGGAGAGGGAGCAGAGGTAAATAAACATGCTTAATCAGAAAGTGGCTCAGAGTATTCCCATATCGGCAAATATACTCTTTCTTCTTACACTTCAAAGAATAGTTACTTAAGGATATGCTACAAAATAATAAAAAGGTATTGTAATAAAGAGAAGAAAATGTATGTTTTCAGGAAATTAAAGATGAAAACCAGTACTCAATGCTGGGAAAATCTAAGGACAGCAGCTGTGCATCAGGTTGAACAAATAGTTGGTCCAACCAGAGTCCCTAGAACATTTTTAAAAAAGTAGACTTTACAGCATAGGAGTTGGGTTCAGGGTAAGAAAAACTTTTTTTTTAATTAAATGTATTGGGGTGACATTGGTTAATAAAATTATATAAATTTCAAGTGTACAATTCTATGAAATAGCACCTGTGTATTGCATTGTATGCTCAGCACCTAAAGTCTTCATCTGTCACCATATGTTTGACTCCCTTTATCCTTTGCTATTCCCCCACCACCCTTCTCTCTAATAACCACCATGCCATTGTCTGATATATCTATGAGTTTTTGTTTGTTTGCTTTTCTCATTTGTTCATCTGTTGCTTTCAGTTTTATATTACACATACGAGTGAAACCATATGGTTTTTGACTGCTGTCTGACTTATTTCACTTAGTATGATATTCTCAAGATCCATCTGTATTGTTGCAAATGGCAGTATGTCATCTTTTCTTATGGCTGAGCAGTATTCCATTGTATATAGGTACCACATCGTCGCGAATTCCGGCCAGCAGGATTCGTATGCCATGGCAGGCATGTAAATAAATTCACACATAATACACTGGACTAGAAAATCCGGGACCATGTGACCCCTCCCTTATCATCTGGGAGAGGCCATGAGCTATGCCCTGATAGGCTTTTATTGTCATTTCTTGGGCACATTGCATCAGAATGGTCTTCATTAACTATGCATAGATTGTAGATTTACATTAGGTGGTAGACGCCCAAGATGGCCCATCAAAAGGATAGATATGGCCCGGCTGGTGTAGCTCAGTGGATTGAGTGCGGGCTGGGAACCAGAGGGTCCTGGTTCGATTCCCAGTTGGGGCACATGCCTGGGTTGCAGGCCAGGTCCCCAGTGAGGGCCATGTGAGAGGCAACCATACATTGCTGTTTCTCTCCCTCTCTTTCTCCCTCCCTTCCCCTCTCTCTAAAAATAAATAAATAAAAATCTTAAAAAAAAAAAGGATAGGTATGCAAATGGAAAGACAATAGGCTTGGGCTGAACTCGAAAGGATTGTCAACACTGGTCTGAGGAAGCTAGGCATACATTAGCATAAGTTCTTTTGATCACGGTTGGGGGGGTGGGGAGAGATTTTTAGCAAGAGCAAGTTTTAAATCTAAGAAATAGACTATCCTGATTTCCCATAGGAAATTCCACTGTCACACACGTGGGGCCTGCTTGCTGTCCCATGTTCCACGGGAGTCTTTTCTCTCCTAGACGTGAAACATTAGGGCCACATTTCCCATGGTGAGATGCATGAATTCCCTTTACCACATCTTCTTTATCCAATTATCTATCGAAGGACACTTTAGTTGTTTCCTTGTCTTGGTCATCATGAATAATACTACACTGAACATACAAGTGCATATATCTTTGTGAATAAATATTTTTCAAAATTTTTTTGGTAAATGCCTAGAAGAGGAGTTTCTGGGTTATATGGTAACTCTATTCTTACATTTTTGAGGACCTCCATACTGTTTTCTGTAGTGGCTGTATCAGTTTATATTCCCACCAGCAGTGAATAAAGATTCATTTTTCCTTACAATCTCTCCAACATGTTATTACTAGCCTAGTTGCTAATAGCTGTCCTGGCCCTGGCTGGTGTGGCTTAATGGATTGAGTGCCAGCCTGCAAACCAAAGTGTCACAGGTTCAATTCCCAGTCAGGGCACATCCCCGGGTTGCAGGCCAGGGTTGAGAGTGTACAAGAGGCAACCACACATTGATGTTTCTCTCTCTCTGTCTCCCTCCCTTCCCCTTTCTCTAAAAAAATTAAATAAAAAAATAAAACCTTTTAAAAAGAACAGCTATTCTAACAGATGTGAAGTGGTATCTTATTGTAGTTTTGATTTATATTTCCCTAATAACTAGTGATGTTAAGAATCTTTTCATATATCTATTGGCCATTTGTATGTCTTCCTGGGAGAAGAATTTGTTCAGATACTCACCTCATCTATTAATTGAATTGTTTGTTTGCTGTTGAGTTGTGTGAGTTCTTTACATATTTTGGATATTAAACTACTGTCGAAGCTGCTGTTTGCTAAAACATTTTTGTTGCCTTTTTTTTTTTGGTGGCTTCTTTTGCTGTGTAGAAGCTTTTTATTTTTATACAGTCCCATTTGTTTATGTTTGCCTTTACTTCCCTTACCTTTGAGCTAATATGATACTAAATTATGAAAAACTGAAAACTTTCTGTAAGATTGGAAACAAGACAAGGATGCCAACTCTCACCACCCTTATTCAACATAGTTCTAGAGGTCTTAACCAGAGCAATCAGGCAAGAGAAAGAAGTAAAAGACATCCAAATTGGAAATGAAGAAGTAAAATTGTCATTTTCTGCAAATTACATGATTATTTATATAGAAAAACCAAAAGATTCCACACAAAAATATTAGAAACAATAAACAATTACAGTAAAGTTGTGCTATACAAAATCAATGTACAAAAATTCATTGTGTTCCTACGTACTAACAATAAAATTTCAAAAAAAATTAAAGAAACCAATTTATTTTGCAATTGCAACAAAAAAATACCTATGAATAAACTTAATGAATATGGACTATATACTGAAAACTACAAAGTATTAACAAAAGAGATTGAAAAACACACAAAGAAATGGGAAGATACTTTGTGTCCATGGATTGGCAGTATCAACATTATTAAAATGGCTATATTATCCAAAGCACTACACAGATTTAATACAATCTCCATCAAAATCACAGTGGCTTTTTAAAATTAAAGAAGTAGAACAAAAACATCATCAGATTTGTTTTGGGTCATTGGAAGATTTGGGTCATTTGTAAGGAACCACAAAAGACCTTGAATATTCAAAACAATTCTGAGGGAAAAGAAGCAAGTCAGAGGTATCACACTCTCTGACTTCAAATTATTCACAAAGTGATGAAAATCAAAACAGTATGATATTGGCAGAAAAACAGACACATAGATGAATGGAGCAGAATTGAGACCCTGAAATAAACCCACATGTATATGGACAAATAATTTTTGACAAAGGACCCAAAAACATGGAGAAAAGAAAGCCTCTTCAATAAGTGGTTCTGGGAAAATTGGGAAGCCACACACAAAAGAATGAAACTAGGCTGTTTGTCCAAATGTACAAAATTAACTTAAAATGAAACAAAGACCTAAATATAAGACCTGGCCCGGCTGGTGTAGCTCAGTGGATTGAGCGCGGGCTGGGAACCAGAGGGTCCCGGTTCGATTCCCAGTCGGGGCACATGCCTGGGTTGCGGGCCAGGTCCCCAATGAGGGCCACGTGAGAGGCAACCATACATTGCTCTTTCTCCCTCCCTTCTCCTCTCTCTGAAAATAAATAAAATCTTAAAAAAAAATTCCATTAAATATAAGACCTGAAATAATAAATTACATAAAAGAAAACATAGATACTAAACTTGCAGACCTTGGACTTACAGAAAATTTTATGATTTGACCCCAGCATTAATCTTAATGATAAGATGAAAGTAAGTATTTTTTTTATGGTAAAAGAAATATATACAAGAGACATTTAAGGAAAGATATACAAGAAAACAAGATGAAGAAGATTTGGGGCAAAGATAGACTATAAGAAAAGAGAATCTGTTGATATAGAACAATTCCATTTGAGTAGTACTGGTTTACTGGAAAAGGTTTCATTTCTTCTCTGTGGTCCTAATCACTCTACTGGTAAATTACATGATAATATTATAAAATGATTTACTTTTATTTTCAGAATAAACCTATAGGAAAAGCATAGGAAACTAACTATCGTACTTCATAAATTCTAATAGACACATTTTTTTCAGATTTTGGCCTCCTTGAAATCAGAATATAATTTATAATTAGAGTGTTATTAACAGCATTTTTTAAAACTTAATGGAACATAAAACAATGGTGTATCACAGAGTTAATGACAAATTCAATTTGATAAATAATAATACATAGAGAGGAAAAAGAAAATATTGTAAACCTTATATTTTATTGTAAACCTATAATTATTTTATAATTATATATATACATATATATGTTTATGAATTTGGGCTTAGTAAAATCTGATGTAAGTAGTTTAAATTTTATATATATATTTTTTAAATAGAGGGATCCAAGAGGCACTATTGAGAGATTGCACATCAAGAAATACAACTCTGAATATATTATTTAGAGCATGGAGGTACAACCAGTAAAAGCAAAACCAGAAACTTTGAAAAGAGATTACCCTTAGAGAGTAGATGAGCAAGAAAAGGGAGGGAAGATTGTGTTGTATATTTGCAGCACTGTTGAGATTTTCACTACTAAGTGTATCACTATTACAAAATTAAAGCATTATAAAAATATATTCTGGCACTGAAAAATATACTTTCCTACTTTTTTGTTCATTATCTTACCCTATGCCCAGGTAAGGTGGAGAGGTAATTGTGTGGTAGAGAACATATGCACTATAAACACATGCATCCTCTTCAATGCTGCTGATGAGACTTGGTGTCTCAGTCTATTTGCAGCCCAAACAACTATGCATTATAGCTATATATCACTTGAATGTAGGATCAACTGCTCTAAAATTCAATTTATAGTTGTTAGACAGTTTTCGGCCTAAAGGATTTATGAATAAGAACTCTTCAATAGATAATTTGCTTCACTAAAAATTTGCTTACTATCCTGGGAAGCAGCATCATTCAAACCCCATTTTAGAATGTTCTGTGAAGATACTTATTTGATTGGGGTGTTTAGCTGATTTCATTGTCTCTAAACATTTTCAGGACTAAAACTGTTGTGTCCATGTAGACACTATTGTGTCTATTGTGTAGGGCCTCGACGTGCTCCACCCTATTAAAGTCCATATTTTCTAGTGGATTCAGAATCATTTTCTACAGAGAATTGTGAAACACAGACACATACACTAGTCACCCCCCACCCCAAGCAAGAACTCAAGCCTGAGTCATCGTTGGGCATCTCAATTTTCCCACGAGGAGGCCACACTTCCTCTGCTAAATGTCTTGCCAAAGCTTGCGTTTAATCAGCAATTGAGAGCAGCTGCTCACCCTGTAGCTGTTGGAGAGGAGAGTCTTCAATTTGTCTGCTGCTAACAGGAATGATTTCTTAAAAGGTCATTAGCTATGTCATTCTTCCTCATGTTGTGAAATCTACATCTACATCACATCAGCTTAGCAAAGAGCCGGGCCCCTGGAGTGCACAGATAATCACTTCTACTAAATCGCTTTGTTGCACGATGCTGTTTAACCAGCCTGAGAGGTGCCCTCTGTAAAAACTGGTGAAATTTCCCTAGGATGTCATTCACTATCCCACACTGCATTTTCTTTAAAAAGACTTTCAGGCTTAATTTCTGCCTTGTCTTGGTATCGAAAATTATTCAGATTCTTGGGGAGACTTGTTCTGCATCATTGTGTTACCTCCTTGAACAGTGGATCACACTGGGTCCTGTTCTCATGTGGCAAGCATTCTTAGAGGTAAAACTGCTCTTCACTCTTTCAAAGTGAAATGCCGTCATGGTACCAGTATATGGATTTTTAGCTTTATTCCAGGATCCATTTTCTGTCCTCTACTTTTCTTTCTTCTTCTAATTTTATGCTTACATCATTTTAACCTATTTTATTTATTTTTATGTCACCCTAATTGTTTTGTAACAGAAAGGGATAATTAAATAACTAAATAGCTAAAATTACCCTCACACCAAATCTAAGGTAAATTCCTTGTTCTTACTTCAGAGATAAGAAAACAGATACAATTGCAAACATTGCTATCTAATTCCAGAGTTCATTCTCTTGTCCCCCTTTCCTGTAATATAAGAAAGAACCTCTGTACAGTTCTTAGAAGTACTGTTTCCCAGAGATTGCAAGGAAATTTTTAATGACGTTCATGTTATACCATAGAGGATATTTGTTTATAAACTACTAAGGCAAAGTTACAAATCTAACTATTATGTGTGACCTACATCCAGGCCATAATAGTTGTCAAGGCTAGTTGCTTGGGCCAGAGCTTGATCAAGCTGGGCTACACGTCCTGTTGAGGGATCTTACAGGCCAGACATAGAGCCTGCACAGCTGCCCAAAGACAGATGTGGGCTTTGTACAGACCATGGAACACTGCTGGACCACTTCAGGCCCTCAGCTGCTTCCTTCCTCCAGCTCCTCACAGCCCCTCTCTGTCCTACCCTGGCCTCTTTGTTCTCCCCAAGACTCTGGGCCAGGCACAGATCTGCCTATGCTGATGGAGGAGAAAGAAGGATGACTCAGAACACAGCACATTGGCTTACACAAATTGACCTCCCCTTGGTTCACAGAGGTGAGGATCAGAAAAGAGCACCAGCAACAGCTCAGCACTCCGTGCCCAAGTGAATGTTTGCTCATGGTCAGAATCCACACACCTAGTGTCTCTGTGCCTTGTAACTATAGTCTGTGAAGTCTTCTCTTCCCAAGTCAGAACAGATACTTGGTTTACTTCTCTCTCTTGCCCCTAGATTAGCCTAGAACCTGGCATGTAGTAGGTGCTCAGTAAACACTGGTTCATTCCTCTTGTTCAGTCCTGAAGCTGGCCTGACAGCTATTCCTCTTTAATCCTCCAGGTATGAATTCTGGGGCCATGTTGGCTCCTCCTTCCTCTCCTGGCTTTTGCTTACACACAATGGACCTGATAAAAGCTCCAACATGATTTATCAAAAACCCATCTCCTTCAAGCCAAAGGCCCTTGGGGACTTTGAAAGGAAACAGGCTCCATGTGCTTCCAATTGGGCTCCATTTAGCTCATCATATTGTTGTTCTGTTGGAGCTGGGGAATGTGCGGGACACCCTGGAACTGGCCCATGGCTGTGCTTAAAGATGTTTTTCTTAGAAGCAGGAAGTTATGTCCTGCCAAGAAGAAATGAAAATAAAGCCCCCAAGGGTTCATTGGGTTCACTGGGAGCCACACTGAGACATTGCAGCATGCTTGGTTCCTGCCTGGAGGAAGTTAGGAAGGGTCTTTGTCCAGAGCTCTGAAGAGGATGCAGTCAAGTCAGGTCCCAGCATGGCACTGTTGGGGTCAGAGCAGATCACATGTCCTCCCTAGCCTAGGCTATCCACAGTGCACAGTGGCCCCTCCTTCTCTCAGATCACCTGCCTGCTCAGCACTGCAGCTGCCCCAGCCTGTTTCTCTGAATCCCCGCAGAGGCCAAGGGGCACATACAAAGGGCCCAGAAGAACCTGGAGTCCCAATCCTGGCCCTCAGCTGATGAAAGTATATCCTTAAACCAATCTCTTAGCCCCTTTGGGCAGCAGATCCTATGCTGTGAACTCAGGGCTGCTCTTTCTAATGCTCCACACTTTCTTACTCCCTCACTGCTGGCCCCCTCGCCTCCCTGGCCAGCTTCACACAAGGATACTTACTCAAAATCACTCACCAAGTGAATGGAGCTGTGTAAACAGCCTGGGAGTATGAAGAGGAAGCCTTCTGGGGAAGGAGAGAAAGAAGAATTCCTTTAGACTGTGGTTGGTGTGCCCTGGTGCTCCCCAGCTATGGGGAGCCCTGGCTATGGGGAGGCTTTGCAGATGGAAAACTGGGGCAGGGATGCAAACGGACCCACCAGAAAGGACCAGGGGAGCAATGGCTTTTTCATAACTTTGGGGAAAATTCTTGGCAGACAATGGAGAATTCATTCCCACCTTTTACATGCATTCAGTAAATACCAACAGCCTTCCATTTGCTCAATGAAAAATAACAACAAAAAAAGAAAACTAGGGCTTTGACCTAAAGACCAAACCCATTCTGTCAGGTACTGACTTCACAGTCTTGGGGAAACTATGTAAACATCTCAATTTTCTCAACTGTAGAGTGGGGAGAAATATCTCTATTTTATTGAGTCCCATGTATTAATCTATAAAGCACTACTTGATATCCTCTGTTCCCCAGGGAAGCCTGGACACTGGATCCCTGTAGCTCTTTGCACAGACATCCATCAGAGCCCCAGTGATTTGAGGATTATGTATTTGTCACTTACAGGTGTTTCTGAGCTCCTAGAGCATAGGGGCTTTATTTTATTCCTCTATCTGTCCCCAGACTCTGGAAGAGTCCTCTGCTCAGTTAAGGGTGGGTGAAATAAATAATAAAGTGATTTATCTTCTCTGTTATGTCCCGAGAGGTACCTGAGCTGCAAAGATTGACATGACGAGGTTAGCCAGATCTTTGTGACAATGGTGAGACAGATGGGCAATTGAAGTAGATGTCCTCAGTTACCTCCAAGCCAGCTGTAGGACCAAGGAAATTCTGAGGGTAGACAAGATGTCCAGAGGTAGGTAGTAAGACAAGGGAGCATCCCACTCAGTTCCAGAGACTGGCATTCTGCTGGCATAGGAGAGCTTACCACATAAGTCATACTTTGAGGAACCTTGACATCATTAGTAACTTCTATCCTTGGGCTCTGGAACTTAAAAGTGGGGTGAAAGAGGACTACAGATTTCAGCTCAACCAAAGAGTTTTCAACAATTGGAATTGTTTGACTATAGAATGAGCTATTTAAGGAGGTGGTGAGTTTCCCAGCTCTAAGTGGTTTTATGCAAAGTCTTGATGGCCATATTTTAGAAATGTCTCATTGGTTAGTCATGAATCATTGAAGATTAGATTACATTCCTCAGTGTTTCGTATCAGCATAAGAAATTCCTACAACAGACAAACAATGTGGAAGTCTCAGAACGTTGATGGTAGTATTTCCAAGTGTTCTCCCAGGTGCCCTAGCATCCCTGCCACTTTCACCATGGGGGGAAAGAATGGAAGAAATGGTCACCATGCATGATTGGTGATATATGAACTGATTTTACAAAATACACAGACAAAACTTTTTAAAAAATTATGTGTTTTGTTTCAGTTAAATTTAAGTATTTTTGTGGCCATTCTCTATTTATGGCAAGTGCTAACTGGCTTTCATTTATGGAGTAAAGTTTTATTTAAAAATAAACCAAATATAATACCATTTATGATTGCTCAAAAAATGAAATACTTAGGTGTAAATCTAACAAAATATGTAAGAACTTGTGTGCTGAAATCTATAAAACATTGATAAAAGAAATCAAAGAATAAATAATGGAGATATATACCAGATTAGAGACTCAGCATAGTAAACATTTCAATCTTCCTCAAGTTAACATACAGGTTTAATGCAATTTTATCAAAGTTTCATGAAGATGAGGTTTTTGATGTTGTTTTACTTTGTTTTGTTTTGTAGATATAGGCAAACTTATTCTAAAATTTATATGAAAAAGCAAGGAGCTTGAATATCTAAAACAATTTTAAAGGAATAATAAAGTGAGAGAATCTGTGTATTTTATTTCAAGAATTATTACATAACAACAGTAATTAAAATTGGTGGTATCAGTGGAGAAATATACACTTACATTGATCAGTGGAACAACATAAAGAACCAAGAAAGAAATCTACACAAATATGCCCATCTGAATTTTTTTAACCCTCACTCAAGGACTTTCATATTGATTTTAGAGAGAAGGGCGGGGAGGGAGAGAGAAAGGGAGAGAAACATTGATGTGAGAGAGAAACATCAATCAGTTGTCTCTTGTACATTGCCTGAACAGGGACCTAACCCAAAACCTAAGCACGTGCCCTGACCAGGAATTGAACCTGTGACCTTTTGGTTTATGGGATGATGCTCCAACCAATTGAGCCACACCAGTCAGGGCACCAGATGATTTTTGACAAAAGTGTAAAAGCCATTTAATGGACGAAAGGTAGAATTTTCAACAAATGATGCTGGAACAATTCACAAGAAAAACAATATATCAACCTAAGTATTATACTCAGTGTCAGAATCAACTTAAAATAGATCATAAACTTAAAAGTGAAAAAATGAAACTACAAAATTTAAAATTAATACAAAATAATCTCCAGAAGCTAGAGCTAGACAAAGAGTTCTTAGTATTGGTACCAAAATCACAATACATAAACAAAAAATTGAAATTGATAAATTAGACTGGATAAATATAAAAACTTTTGCTCTACAAAAGACCTGTTAAGAGGATAAAAAGAGAAGCTACAGACTGGGAGAAAATATTTACAAGTCACATATCCAACAAAGAACTAGGATCTAAAAATATATAAAGAATGCTCAAAACTTAACAGTAAATATCAAACAATCCAATTAGTAAATGGACAAAAGACATAAAGTTACAGTTCACCAAAAAGGATGTACAGATGTAAAATAAGCATGTTAAAAGATGTTCAACATCATTGGCCATTAGGAAAATGCAAATTAAAATCACAATTATATATCACCATGTACTGTACCTATCAGAAGAAAATATACTAAAGCTATAATAAGTCCATTAAAAAAAACAAATAAAATTTGGTAATGAATGGTACATGGATATGGCAAAATTTTTGAAAGCATCACTTGAATGACTGCAGCATGGGATACACTGGCCCTGATGACCTCCAGATAGGATGATGTTGGGCATTTGAAGTCAGAAACCCTGGCTTGAGTTCTGCCATTAACACTAGCAATATGATGCTGAGCAAGCCATTTAACTCCTCCGTCTGAGATAGGAGTGAAGTGTAAGAGATATAAGAATAAGATATATCTTAAGATAGGAATGAAATTATCTTTTATGCCTGTTCACGACACTTTTATGAGACTCAAGTAAGAAATAGTAATTATGAAACAGTAGTTACTAATATCAAGGTCCTTTTCCATTTTGAGATTCTGTGATTTTATGTCAAATCAAAGAAGTCCTGTCAACACTATTTATTTCAATTACTGCATAAGGTACAAGTAGCCTCCCTTCCTCCCACCTTTTACCCCTTCTTCTTCCCTCTCTTCCTCCTTTCCTTCCTCCCTCCCTTCCTTCCTTTAACAAATGTGTATTGAATCTCACTATGTATTAGCTCCAGTGCAAGAGGCATGAGCTACAAAGCCAAATGATCATATCCAATACTTGGAGATGCTAATATGTTTTCTAGCAGAGGTAATATATCCAAAATTACTACATGGGATGGTAATTTTCATTATACCAGAACCCAAAGGTGGGGGGGTTCTTACTTGTCTGGGTGGGTTAGAAAATGTTTTTTGGAGAAAAGGATCTGTACTGTGTATGTTGAAGGTGACAAAGAAGGAAGAGAACACAGAAAGAGAAATGAAATGATAAGGTCCCCAGACTTAATCACATAGCAGTAGAGTTCCAAGAGCAGCAAGAGAGGAAACCCTAATACAGAGGCAAGCCTCTGCTTTGTGTCACATTTGTTACTATCCCATTGGCCAAAGCAAGTCACAAGGCCAGCCCAGATTCAAGGGGTTCGAGAAATTCTCCAGCACTGGATGGGAGGAGTTGTCAGCACTGTGGCCACTTCGTAATCTACCACAGGAAGTGAGCTTCATAAAATATCTACAACTCAAACTCTTATTTGACTGTATCTGTACTGGGCTTCTAGACTCCTCTGCCCCTTGCTTGCCACTGTTATCTCTTTTCAAGACTCAGTATTTATTATTTTTAACTTGACTCAGGGTCTTATTTACCTCTCTGCTTTTCATGCTCCTTTCTTTATAAGAGGGCTTTTTCTCCCTTTGCAAGCATTCCTGTCTTCCCCAGACACTGGAAACAAATGTGTGTGGGTGCAAACTCCCTTCTCCAGGTTGCTTCTCCTGCTCTCCTCACAACAGGACAGCTAGAAGAAAGGCTGAACGGCCAGGGACACTACTACAAGAGGGTGCAGACAGCTTTCACCTCTATAAGGATTTAACATTGACCACCATTCCAAAAACTCTCTCCCTGTCCTTTTCCCCCTCCAGTTATGAAGGAGGTATTGCCCTGGTGCTCAGCCAGCTTTTGGTGGCTGCAGAATTGGGTGCTGGTAAATCTCCAACAACAAGTGCCCACCCCATCTCCCATGTTCAAGTCCCCATGGGGTACACTCTAGGACCTTCAGCCTGATGGCTACAGGGGCCAGCTTGGCCTCTGCTGGATCTAGCTATAACTTCCCTTCAGACATTCCAATGAAGTGCTGCCTCTTTTAAGCCTGTACCTCTTGTAGACACCTTCAGTGGGTCCCTGAAAACCGCAGATCACGTGAAAGAACATGCCCGAATGCTGAGAATCAGCATAAGAAATTCCCTCAACACAGAAACAATATGGGAGGCCCAGAACATTGACAATAGTATTTCCAAGTACCCTTCCAGGTGCCTGATCATCCCTGCTGCTTTTTCCATCAGGGGAAGGGTTGGGGGAAACAGTCACCTGCCATCCTGTGCATTTTTTCTTATCAATGCCCCTGTTTCTTGTAAAGCCCCTTAGGGTGTACTAACTCCACGATGGAGAGATGGTGTCGGAATTCCTCTCTTTCCAACACATCTTAATGCTTTTGAGATCCTGGCTTCAAATAACACCGACTCACCAGCAACATACTCAGCCAGGGTTGTGGGGCCTCCTGGGAGCCATCACTTGATTGCTGACATGTGTGATGGCACAGAAACTGCTCTTTCTGTAACTTATTTGGAGAGACGAGGAACAGGGTTAGCCAAACTCCTATTGATAGGAACTTAAGAAACTGTGGGATAAAGGATCCCGGATGCTCCCTGATTCTGTTAGCAGTCTCCCTCATGGGTACCAAAATGTGATCTGTAGACAAACAGAGCCTCATCAGAACTCAGACCTCTGCCAGAGAGCATCCTGCAGCCAGCTGGAACCCAAGGAGTGCTCAGCTGATACAGACCAGATTGCTCTGGGAATCTGAGACACTGTGCAGAGTGCCAGCACCGGACCACACCCCCATACCTAGATAAATTGTGATTTACTTAAGTGCCCTGTCAAAGAGCTTCGCTCATCAAACCTCCCACATGAAGGTGATCGTCTTGACCCAGCAGCAAGCAGTTGGCAATTACAAAGATGTTTTGTTAACATGAGGGGCCGTACCTCCAAGATTGGGTGATGAAAAGCAGATGAAGGCAGCAGTCACTAACGGGGCTCCTCCTGGGGAGCATTCCACTTGGGCAAAGGGGCCTGCCAGGCTGGGGAGGTCTCTGTGTCTCCAGCATCACCTCCAGTTTGGCCAGATCCATGAGAAATGTTCCCTTGTTGAGGGGAACATGCTCACTGCAGGACGAAGAGTCTAACATGGGAGCTTGCTGCACAAATGTCCTGACACCCCTGATTGTAGATTTCACATCAGTCAGTATGAGTGACTGCCATTCCTTTCTGGAACCATCTTTGGCCACAGAAGCGCTTTGTCCCACCTACTGGATGGGAGAAACTTTCAGAGAAATGAATAAAGACACATGGCTACCAACAGCCTGTCAAGGAGTCACTTCTGCTGCTCTTGCCACCTTTTTCTTACCCTGACAAACTGTTATTCACTCAACAAGGCACTGTCCAGGGGCCACCTCCACTGGGGAGCCCTCGTTTCCAACTCTCTAGGCTTTTCACACTGCACAACTCACATGACAGCAACACAAGTGTTTGAGGTGCTTCCTGCCCAACTTGCAGGTAAACCTGTGTTGAGTCTCTCTGAGTTTCCACCACCTAATTATTGTTTCGGCACAAAATAGGTGCTAAAATAAGCATGTGTTTGATACATAAATAAATATTTTTGCTTTGGTTTCCTCAACTTCAATAGTGAAAGTAATTCATGAACTTGGTGTGCAAAATGAAGTTGCATTGCTTCTAATATGTAAATTTTAAAATAGCTTGTATTTATCCCCCTCCCACACTCTCTAAAGAACATCCTTCCCACTGGGATACAATCATCAGCTATGAGTATCACGGGAGGGTGGTGCAGCCCCAGGTCAGGCTGTTTTTTTCCCTGATTTGCCCTTTGCTGTTCTCCTTTGAGCATTGTTCTTGCTGCTTCACATTGTTTCGGCAATCATTATGAAGAAAGTTCTGGGCTTGGTGCTCTGGGTGCATGGCAGCATTGGGTGGGAGCAGGATGCAGGGGTGGGACACTCATATACTTGGTGGGCCCATGTTCAGTGGGCCTGGAATACCTGCATTCAGTTGCTCAGGTAGTCAGCTGCTTTGACTGACACACATATGCATGCAAACACACACAGTCATACTCACACCACACTTGTTCCCAAGACATACCGGGACAGGAGGGATGTCCAGACTCAGCCACATCCTCTCATGGCCACCTAGAGCCCTTGCTGGGTCAGGGAGACCAGTCCCTCCTTTTCTGCCCTGACAGTGAATCTCTCATCAGGGACCCCTGTGTCCTATCCTATCAGCTCTACTTAGCAGGGTCTACTCAATCCACTTGCTAATATTAAATCTCAAAAAGGGAGGATTTTGGATTTCAACTCCTTCCTAGAAACTGTAAGTAATATTGAGAATGACCTTCTCCATGCAAAACAGTAAAAATACACAATAGGTGTTTACTTGCCAAGATTAAGTTATGAAAAGGAGCCTCTAAGGGGTTGGAACAAGCAGAACAAAGAAAGTCTGCTCCATGGTAATTTGATGTCTCTGCTGGTAACCAGCAGTTGCTCTCATTGGAATAATGTCAAGTTCTGCTCCCTGGATAATGCCCCCATACACTCATAACACATAACAGAGATTCATGAGGAAGAGAGAGTATGTGCACAAGTGACAGTGTTGTAAAGTTTGCATCATAAAAGTGTCACTTTATTCTGTTGTTGATTGTTGACTAAACAAAATGAAGTTCCTAATGCATGGTCTCCATTTGCTGCTTTATTTATTTCTATTTGGTTGTAACACAGGTTTAGTAGGAATGTCATGGACAAAATTGTACCCCCCATGGCAAGTTCATATGTTGAAGACCTTAATACAATATGACTATTTGGAGACAGGGCCTTTGAGGAGGTAATTGAAGTTAAACTAGGTCATAGGGTGGGGCTCTAAATATGATGGTGAATGGTGTCCTTCTATGGAGAGAAGAAACAGTAGAGCTCTCTTGCTCTTTGTGCTCTCATTGAGGAAAGGCCATGTGAGGACACAGCAAGAAGGCAGTCATCTGCAAGCCGAGGAGAGAGACCTCAGGAGAAACCAACCCTGTCAGCATCTTAATTTTGGACTTCCAGCCTCCAGAACTATGAAAAAACAAATTTCTCTTATTCAAGGAACCCAGCATGTGGTATTTTGTTGTGGCAGCCCAAGCTAATAAGCACAAAAATCTAACCAGCCCAAGCCAACTAAGATAAGCACAAAGCCCTGGCTGGTGTAACTCAGTGGATTGAGCACGGGCCTGTGAAACAAAGGGTCACTAGTTTGATTCCCAGTCAGGGTACATGCCTGAGTTGCGAGCCAGGTCCCCAGTAGGGGGTGTGTGAAAGGCAACCACACATTGATGTTTCTCTCCCTCTCTTTCCCCCTCTCTCTTATATAAATAAATAAATAAGCACAAAAATCTAACCAGCCTAGCCCATCCAAAGGACATGATGCCCAGATGCCCAGTGAAGAACTGGGAAAAGACACAACAGATGCAAGGGTGTTTGTAGGGCTAATATTGTCAGGTGTTACAGATATTTTCACCCAGTCTTTATGGCTCAGAGAATGGCCATGAACCTAAAATGTAGAAAAAAGGAAAAGAGTCAGTTCATAGTTTTGAATTACAAAATCAAGTTGTGAAATTCGTGGAAGTGACAATAGGGTGATGAAAACAAGTATTTTTTAAAATATTTTTTAAATATTGAGAAGATAGAGCTACATTCACAAATAAGATAAGCATCTCCATGGACCAGAAATAACATGTGAGCCCACATGACCAGGCTTAAGCTGCACCCCACCGCTGGGGAGTCATCTGGAGCCAGGCTCCCTGGGGGAAGCCCACAGGTTGAGCTCCTGAACACACAGACATGGCACCGAACTTGAGATAGCTGCCAGTGGCTATAGTCAGCAATAAACATTTCCCTGGAGTGTCAAGACAGAATGGAGACAGTCACTCTTCTGGGATCCAAAGCAAGTCATGACCTGGCTGGGGAATAGAATCAGCAATATGCTCTTGGGCAAAAAATTTGGAACACCAGTATAAGATAGGCATAAAAGACTGGGGAGCTGGTTGAAGGCAACAGCAACAATGCCAAATGAGAGGAATGAACTCAGGGATAAGAGGGAGTAATTAAAACTAGGACATTTGCTCCACATGGGGAAAGCTACCACTAAAACAGCCAAAACGCAAACAAATGAAGGATTCACTCCAGAGGAAGTGGAGATAACATAGACAAATTCATTCATTGAGCAATTAAATGAATATGTTGGGCAGCTATTCTTTGCTAGGCAGTGTTCTAGTTGCTGGTGATGTATCAAAAAAAAAAAAAAAATCCCTACCCTGGATTCAGGAGAGATAGCCAACATAATTTATGTAGTATATTAGATACTGGTAAGTGCTATAGAAAAAAATGGAACAAAGTAAAATGCATTGGGAATGTGGGACCAAGGGACAGTGGGTTGCAGTTTAAATTGGCCCTGAAAAATAAAGATATTTAACATTTTCCAACAGATAATGAAAGGAATAAAGAAATACTATCAAAAGTAACAACAGATGTGGCTTTTAAAAAACAGGTGTTTCTAATTATTAGGAAAATGCAAATCAAAACCATGGTGAGGGATCAGCTGACATCTATCAGCATGGTTATTATAAAAGATAAGACACAGCCAGTATTGGAGAGGATCTGGAGAAAAGGGAACCCTCGGGCACTCTTGACGGGAATACAAATTAGTGCAGCATCTATAGAAAACAGTATGAAAGTTTGTCAAAAAATTAAGAACTATCATATAATCCAACAATTTCTCTTCTGTGTGTTTAGTGAAAGAATACAAAACCTTTAATTTGAAAAGATACATGCACCCCTAAATTTACTGCAGCATTTTTCACAAAAGCCAAGATATGGAAACAGCCTAAAGGTCCATCAATAGATGAAAGGCTAAGGAAGGTGCGGTACATGTATACAATGGAATACTACTCAGGCATAAAAACATGAAATACTGCCATTTGTGACAGCATGGATGTATCTTAATGGTATTATTATAAATGAAATAAGTCAGATGGAAAAGGACAAGAACCATATGATTTTACTCATATGTAAAATATAAAACAAAAAAGGAACAAATGGAAAAAAAAAACAAACTCATAGATACAGACAAAAGATTTATGGTTAGAGGGGAAGGCAAAATGGGTAAAGAGGGTCAAATGTATAGTGATGGATAGAAACTAGACTTTTGGTGGTGAGCACACAATATAGTATATAGATTTTATTTTATTTTTAAGTATATTTTATTGGTTATGCTACTACAGTTTTCCCAATTTCTCCCCCTTAATCCTCCCTCTGCCCTGCACCCCCCAACCCTGCAGCATACCCCCACTTAGTTCATGTCCATGAGTTGTACATATAAGTTCTTTCAGTTCTGTGTTTCCTATACTGTTCTTAACCTCCCCCTGTCTATTTTATACGTACCAATTATGCTTCTTCTTCCCTGTACCTTTTCCCCTCTATTCCTCCCTTCCCCTTCCCCACTGAAATCTCTCCTTGTGATGTCCATTTCTCTGATTCTGTTCCTGTTCTAGTTGTTTGCTTAGTTTTTGTTTTCATTGTTTTTCTTTTTTTAGGTTCATTTGTTCATAATTGTGAGTTTGTTGTCATTTTACTGTTCATATTTTTTTATCTTCTTGTTCTTAGATAAGTCCCTTTAAAATTTTATATAATAAGGGCTTGATGATGATGAACTCCTTTAACTTGACTTTATCTGGGAAGCACTTTATCTGCCCTTCCATTCTAAGTGATAGTTTTGCTGGATAGAGTAATCTTGGATGTAGGTCCTTGCCTTTCATGACTTCAAATACTTCTTTCCAGCCCCTTCTTGCCTGCAAGTTTTCTTTTGAGAAATCAGCTGATAGTCTAATGGGAACTCCTTTATAGGTAACTCTCTCCTTTCCTCTTGCTGCTTTTAAGATTCTCTCTTTATCTTTAATCTTGGGTAATTTAAGATGATGTGCCTTGGTGTGTTCCTCTTTGGGATCAACTTCTTTGGGGCTCTCTGGGCTTCCTGGACTTCCTGGAAGTCTATTTCTTTTGCCAGATTGGGGACGTTTTTCTTCATTATTTGTTCAAATAAGTTTTCAATTTCTTGCTGTTGTTCTCCTCCTGGCACCCCTATAATTCGGATATTGGAACGTTTCAGGTTGAACCAGAGATTCCTCAGCCTCTTTTCTTTTTTTTTGAATTCTTATTTCTTCATTCTGTTTCAGTTGGTTATTTATTTTTCCCTTTTGTTCCAAATCATTGCTTTGAGTTCTGGTTTCCTTCCTGTCACTGTTGGTTCCCTGGATATTTTGCTTTATTTCATTCTGGGTATCTTTCATTTGTTTTTTCATTTTTTGAGCAAGCTCAGTCAGTTCTGTGGGCATTTTGATTACTAGGGCTTTGAACTTTCCATCAGATAGGTTGGCTGTCTCCTCATTGCTTAGCTCTCTTTCTGAAGCTTTGCTCTGTTCTTTCATTTGGGCCATATTTCTTTGTCTCACGCACCTGTTGTAAGGGGGGGGGGGCCTTCACCAGGGCCTTCACCAGGGGAAGGCAACCCTCCTTGCTGCACAGCAGCACTGCCTGTGGGGCAGGGGCCAGAGACGGAATGATGCAGCTTGCCAGCTCAGCTCTAGCCCACTTTCCAAGTAACTCTCGTGTGAGACTGGGAGTTTCTCCCACCATGGCAACTGCCGTGGTTCGCCACCTTGCTGCGGTTTCTCTCAGCCAGCCCTGCTCGCACTGTCTGCCGCCTCACCATGGGTTCTTACCGGTCTGGTTGTTCTGGTTGACTATTTCTTTAATTCCTTGGTTGTCAGAGCTCCATGCAATTTGATTTTCTGGCACTTCTGGTTGTTTATTGATTTTTGATTGGTTGTTATACTCCTTTTGGTTGTATGAGGAAGCAAAGGGCTTCTACCTATACCTCCATCTTGGCCAGAACTTAGTATATAGATTTTAAGTTACATAGTTATATTGCCAAAACTTATATAGTGTTATTAACCAATATTATCTAAAGAAAAAAAAAACAGCTTTTTACAAGTAAAAACAAGTAACTATGAATCAAAACAAGTAAATATATGAAAGAAAAATAATTAGAAATCCGTGAAACCAAAAATATCCTGCCCTGGCTAGTGTGGCTCAGTGGATTGAGTGGGCCTGTAAACCAGAGAGTCACCTGTTTGATTCCCAGTCAGGGCACATGCCTAGGCTGCAGGCCAGGTCCTCAGTTGGGGGTGCACAAGAGGCAACCACACATTGACGTTTCTCTCCCTCTCTTTCTCCCTCCCTTTCTCTAAAAATAAAATAAATAAAATATTTTAAAAATAATATTTAAAAAGTATAATGCTTAAAATTTAAAAAAAAAACTTAAATCTTGATAGATGGGATAAAAACTGGGCATAGTAAAAAATAAAATTAATAAAATGGAAAATAGTGTCATGAAATTTACTCAGAATGCCATTAATAAATAAACAGCAATCAGAAAAAGCTAGCAAAAATTGAAAGTGGGAAAAAAGCCAAATGCTGGTAGGGTGCAAAGATTTACCTCAAACTAAACAACATAGAAAAGTTGAAAATAAAGGTGGAAGGAGGGAGAAGGATGGGGTAAAATGAGATAATCCAGGCAAATGCTGACTCTATCAAGTTGTTAAAATAATCACAAACTTGTAGAATACTAACCACATAGTTTCAATATATATTAATTGAACATATATCTATAAATACATAATACATATTATGTGCATACACACAATTAATTACAATGAGAAACTGAAAAATTAATGGCAACTGTAGGGAATTTTAAGAAACTTTTCTCAAAAAAACTGGCCAAGGTCCAGAAGATGAAGACTTCTTCAGAGATCAAGATAAAACCTCAAGGTGGTGGACCCTGGTTGGTGTAGCTCAGTGGATTGAGCGCGGGCTGGGAACCAGAGGGTCCCGGTTCGATTCCCTGTCAGGGCACATGCCTGGGTTGTGGGCCGGGTCCCCAGTGAGGGCCATGTGAGAGGCAACCACACATTGCTGTTTCTCTCCCTCTCTGTCTCCCTCCCTTCCCCTCTCTCTAAAATAAACAAATAAGATCTTTAAAAAAAAAAAACCTCAAGGTGGTGGTATGGTGTGCATGTAACATTTCAGATGCTTCATAATTGTCCTCTAGATGTGACTCTCTGCTTATCAGGCTGGCACATCAGTCATCTGTGGACCCATTAATGTTTATTGAGTTGTTTCTCATTCCCAGGCATCTGAACCTCAAGGAGCTCACAGACACTCAAACAGACAAACATACTATAGTCAAGGATGACATTCTGTCAGGCATAGATAGAATATTCTGTCTATCTGACAGATAGGCATAGATAGATCCAGGGAATCCAGGAAATCTTCCTGGATGAAGAGTCACCTTAGTTAAGCCTTGGAGACAGGTAGGAAGTAGCTAGTTGAAGAGACAGGTGAGATCATAGAGACAGGTGAGATCATAGTGCAGAGGGATAGACCTAGAGGTATGAGAGCATGATATGTCAGGAAACTTGGCTATGTTTCCTGGAAGAGAGCAGATGGGAGGGAATAGGAAGAGGGCCATGTGACAGACAGAAACACTGTCATAAAGAGATGGGTTGCCTTGCCTGGCTGGTGTAGCTCAGTGGATTGAGCGCGGGCTGGGAACCAAGTGGTCCCGGTTTGATTCCCAGCTAGGGCACATGCCTGGGTTGCAGGCCAGGTCCCCAGTGAGGGCTATGTGAGAGGCAACCACACATTGCTGTTTCTCTCCCTCTCTTTCTCCCTCCCTTCCCCTCTCTCTAAAAATAAATAAATAAAATCTCAAAAAAAAAAAGAGATGGGTTGCCTTGATGAGAAGTTGGAACTATACCATAAAGGTGATGGGCCAAGAACATGAGATGCAACAAGCACCGGCTTTCAGCAAGTCCACACTCTCAGCATTGTGGAGGGGGAGAAAATGGAGGCCGGCTGACAGGCTTTCATATGCTGTCATGGGGACATTGTGTCATTCAAGTAATTTCTTGCTCAGTTATTTATTCTTTCTTTCAACCTTTTCTTAGCACCAACATGGTGCTAATCCTTTTATTGCCACCAGGGAAATGGAGAAAAATAAGACCTTGTCTGTTCTCTATGGTTTAATAGTTTAGGCAAGGAGATTGACACATAAGTAAGTTGTTGCTATATAATGCAATGAAAACTATAATAGACCTAGTGGCAGGATTTCCGGGATGATTGAAAATGAGCTGGTAGCTCTTCCTGGGTGAACCAGAGAGGGCTTCCTTGAGGAAGCAGCATCACATATGCTGAGTTTTGAAGGATGCTGAGGCAGCAGTAGAACTCAGCTAGGAGAGAAAACTTCATCACAAAGGCACAAATGCACAAACACGTAAGGCTGTGGGTGGGTTGTAAGAATTAAATGGTGGTGGTTTTATCATCCACATTTTTCACAGGTATGGAAACTGAGAATTGGTAAGTTATCCTGCTTGTCAAAGGTTATACTGCTTGCAAGTTGTGAAAGCAGTCATAATCAGAACCAGGACGTTCTCACCCCAAGTCCTTGCTCTTTTTACTACTCCAGCTGCATCTCTTTCTTCACTGATGTTTCATTTTATTCAAAGAAATAATAATAAAAAAGTATTGGTTTCTGGAGCCATGCATTTGGGGTGTGTGGGTGTGGGTGTAAATGTGTTGCAAATGAGTGTGGTTGTGTTTGGTAAGCCAGATAACTATTAGCCGACCTCTAAAACCTTGCCTTTGTGGGTGACAGATGTTTGGATTCAATTATGATGATGGGAAAGTTGCTTTCCTTCCAAGGAAAGAAAGCATTATTTGAGAGTGAAAGGCAGCCATATATAACATTGGTGATGAATATAGTTCATTGTAGAAACACTCTTTAAAAGTGCCTATTTAAAAGAGGGCAATACATTCAGAAGCTTTTAACCCACTGGATTTAATTGCAACTGAGTGCCAAGATAAACCCCTTGTTAACAAACCTCCAGGTTTCTGATGATTTCTTGCACTTACTCCCAGCTGTGAGCAGGGAGAATGGAAGTCAGATGCTTGGATTACTTGCAGTGCATATAAAGAATTCACATGTGAGCCTCCAGCTGGTGTGCAAACAGGAAAGTGTCCTTTCATGAAAAGCGTGTCTAGGCTGAGGGAGGAGGGAAACCCAACCCCACAGCCTTATCCATTGACCAGCTCTGGTTTCTTGCATGTAATCACGTCTTAGCTAAATAATTACCAGTTACTGAACTGAATACAAATATTTTGAAGCTCACCTAAGGTTCATTAAGGCTAAATAGTTTTATTAGGCATCCAGAATGATATTTTTATTAGTGTTCCAAAGTTGTCCTAAAGGGCTTAACTTCAGTTCAACTTTTATTAAAGTACACTTTGTTCATTTTAACAATATTCAGATGTGCCAGATATTCTGAGTTGCACGATGCTCTTCCTCAAAGAAAACTGTAGGGGATCAGAATAGAAAAAAAACTGGTACAAACTCTTTTACTGTCAGTCTTTTTTTTTTTTTTTTTTACTTTTTTTAATTGATGTTTGAATACAGTTGTCTCCATTTTCCCACCACCACTTTCCCCTGCCCTACCCATGCCCACCTCCTTTCATCAATCCCACCACCCCAGGCCTCCGTCCAGGGGTCCTTCATTCATGTTCATTTACATCCCTTTCCCTTTTTTCCCAAGTTATTTCCCCCTCCCCCCTCCTCTGGTTACTCAGTTTGTTGTTGATTTCAATGTCTCTGGCTATATTTTGCTTACCAGTTTGTTTTGTTAATTAGTTTCCACTTATAGGTGAGATCATGTGGTATGCGTCTTTCATCACCTGGCTTACTCACTTAGGATAATACTTTCCTGTTCCATCAATGTTGTTGGGAAAGGTAGGAGCTCCTTTCTTTCTGCTGCATAGTATTCCATTGCGTAAATGTACCATAGTTCATTGATTCACTCATTTACCGATGGGTACCTAGGATGCTTCCAGCACTTGGCTGTTGTAAATTGTGCTGCTATGAACATTGGGGTGCACAGGTTCTTTTGAATTGGTGTTTCAGGATTTTTAGAGTATAAATCTAGCAGTGGAATCGTTGGGTCAAAAGGCAATTCCATTTTTAGTTTCTTGAGGAAATTCCATACTGTTTTATACAGAGGCTGCACCATTTTGCATTCCCACCAATCGTGCACTAGTGTTCCCTCTTCTCCACAACTTGACCAGCACTTATTGTTTGTTGATTTGTTTATGATGGCCATTATGAACGGTGAAGTGGTATCTCATTGTGGTTTTAATTTGCATCTCTCTAATGGCTAGTGATGTTGAGTATCTTTTCATACATCTCTAGGCATATGAAAGGATGCTCTGTATGGCCTCCTTGGAGAAGTGTTTGTTCAGGTCCTTTGCCCATTTTTTAATTGGATTGCTTGTCTTCCTGGAGTGGAGTCATAGAGAAGAAAGGAAAATATTAAATAATTGATAAAAATATAGGAGACAAATTGGAGAGAAAGATCCATTGGAGTACTATCAACAACAAATGAGCTAAAATTAATATAGGTGGTATGACAGTGAGATACCACCTCACACCAGTCAGAATGGCCATCATAAACAAAGTAACAGATAATTATTGGAGGGAATGTGGAGAAAAGGGAACCCTACTGCATTGTTGGTGGGAATGCAAACTGGTGAAGCCACTGTGGAAAACACTATGGAATTTCATCATAAAACTAAAGATGGACCTGCCTTTTGACCCAACAATTCCACTGCTAAGATTATACCCTAAGAACCCTGAAACACCAATTCAAAAGAACCTATGTACTCCAATGTTCATAGCAGCACAATTTACAATAGCCAAGTGCTAGAAACAACCTAAGTGTCCATCTACAAGTGAGTGGATCAAGAAACTATAGTACATTTACACAATGGAATTCTCTGCAGCAGAGAGAAAGAAGGAGCTCCTACCCTTTGCAACAGCATGGATGGAACTGGAGAGCATTATGGTAAGCAAAATAAGCCAGGCGGTCAGGGACAAATACCATATGATCTCACCTTTAACTGGAATATAATCAACAAAAGAAAAAAACAAGAAAAACATAACCAGAGATATTGAAATTGGGAGCAATCTGGCAATGGCCAGAGGGGAGAGGGGAGGGGACTGTGGGGAGAAGGGTTTTCAGGAGCCACTACGGAGGACATGTGGACAGAATGGGGGGCGGGGGAGAATGGAGGTGGGGGAGGGAGGTGGGTTTGGAGGGGGTGGGGGAGGTAAGGGGAGAGGATGCAGACAACTATAATTGACCAACAATAAAGTAATATTAAAAATAAATAAATAAAATTAATATAGGTGGTATGGGAATAAGAGGGAAAATAGAAACAAAGAAAAGTCTAAGAGATGTTTAGAAGAATGGGAAGTGATTTTGTAATGATAGAGGGAGAGGAAATACTAAGAGTGAGGAACAAAAACTAGACTAAGTGAGGGAAAAATTAAAATTTGGGATGTAAGGGAAAAGAAAAAAGAATAAAGAAGAATAAAAGGGCAAGATGAAAGAGAAAGAGAAGAAAGACAAAAGAGAAAAATCAAAAAACAGGCTAAGACGGCATAATTAAAATTTGAGTAAAAAAAAAAAAAAGAGTAGGAGAGGGGTCCAGTAAAATTTGTTATTTGAAATACAGATTTAGTGAAGCTCTAGAGAGAACCTTGAAAAAACAATGCAACAAGAACTACCCTACCCACAACCAACTAGCAAATTTGTTATAGATGTAGAGAGAACATGGATATTTTAATAGCTGGGCAAAAGGATGTGAAATGACCCTTGACAAGAGAATTTGTTTTGAGTGCCTGGACAGGGGAAAACTAGTAAGAGTATGAAATGGAAACAAGTAATAGCTAGAGAGAAAACCAAATTTGAAATGAGAATATTGCAAGGAAAGAGGAAGGTAAGATGGACTAAGAGAAGGATGGGCAAAATATGTGAATTGAAATACACTGTAGTATAAAATCTAGTGACTTATATACAAATTTGCTGGACAAGAAATGAATGTTATAAAGCTCTGCAGGAAAAAAAAATATCTGAAATCACGAAGAAGACCATAGTATTTTTCGTATTGGTAGCCTCTTGTATTTACCACTGTTTTCTTTCTTTCTAGATCTGCCTCTGGTGATGTCAGATACTGACTCCGTCTGACCTTAGGCAGCCTGTGTGATACTTTCAGCGATCTGCTGTCACTGGCTGTCTCCTTCCGTTGTTAATATGGTCCCTCTGCACTCAGCAGTCAGGTTTAAGCACCATAGAGCGAGGCTGAATCCCTCCTGCAGTGGGGGCTATTTTTTCCCCTCAGATAGCTGCTGCTTAGAGGGCAGTGGTCTGCCTGAGCAGGATGATTTCTGGGTATGGGGGGGGGCTCAGCACTGGATCCCAGAGGCTACTCTCTCAGTTCTCTCCCTAAAGCCTCCATCACCAACCCGGCCCCCTCCTTTGCCAGTGATCAACTATCTCTGGCTGTCTCCTTCGGTTGTTTATCTGGTCACTAGGACTCAGAAGTTAGGCTTAAGCACCAAAGGGGCGGGGCAGAGACCCTCCTGGGGTCCAGGCTACTGTTTCCCCTCAGGATACTGCCACTCAGAGGAGAGTGGTCTGCCTGAGCACAAAGTATGCTGACATCTGGGGTATGACTCAACACCAGGATCCTGGCTGCTACTCTCTCGGTTCTCTCCCCAAAGCCTCTGTACCCAGTCTCTCCTCAACCATCTCTAGTCCAGTCTGCCCCTGCCTTTGCCTGAACCCCAGGTAAGTGGCAGCAAATGAAAATTTGTGTGTTGGCCCTTTAAATGGCCCTTGTGTCTCCAACCGTCTCTGGCAGAAAACAACCCTGCTGCTTTTTCCACTGGTTGTTATCTGTGTACTTTTTGGGCTCTGGTGTTTTAGGCTGGGAATCCTAGCTTAGGATTTAGACCCCAATCTTCTTTGGGGTATCCAACCAGCCACTTAATTATCCCACCATCATTGCTGCCCATGGGCAACCAGCCAGCTCTCTTGAGTCTCCACCACACCCCTTACCAGACCAGTTATGCTGAAGCTGGTTGTGTATGTCCAGAGTTATAGGCTTCTCTCTGGCTATTGCTCAGTTGTTTATTCTGGATAGTTTCTCCACAACTGAGTCGCAATTCCAGATTGGTCCTTGGAGGAGGTCAGTGTGACTTCCATTCACTCCTCTGCCATCTTCCATCTTTTCCTTTCAGGAAAATAGAAATCACGGAATCTGGAGCCTATGCTAGAATTCCTCACCAACTTCCTTAAAAGAAAAAATCTTATTTTCCCAAACCCAGGCATGTGCACTGACTGGGAATCAAACTCTTAACTGTCCATCTTGATTAGTTCATTAAGTGACAGTTTAAGAAGTAAAAATCAATTTAAAAAAGTAGAGAGGTAAGGGTATGGGTACACCGTCACTATCCAGACTGTGGCCCTCCATGCTCTCTGGCTTCTACAGACACATACTGCTATCTTCAGGGTGGCTTTCAACACCTACCCTCTGTGGTCTAACCTCTGGCTCCTTGACCTATATCATACCCACTTTCACCTGTATCATCCAATGCAATGTTCTTGCTCATGCCATTGCCTGTGCCTAGACTCCCTCAAGTTTATCTTCTTAGATGAAACATCCTTCAAGATACACAACAATGTGACATTAGTCTGTGTAGGTGTTATTGCTGTCCCAGAACCTAGCTTATATGGAAGCTCAATACATATCAGTTAAAGGAATGAATGTTCATATTTTATATTCTGTGGACTCTGGGTCCATTATGAATATCCAAAGAGTAAAATCAGCCATAAAGTTTTTACGTTCAGAGTCTGCATCTTTAGAACTAAAAAAATGCATAGGAGGGCAGTAGCATGTCTTTATCACATATTCTCTCATTTAATCTTCCTAATGATTGTGTAGAGCAGAGCAGGTGTTTTGTCCCCAGCTTACAGGTGGAACTTAAGAAAGTTAACTTAATGAAGATTACCCCACAAAAAATGATGAGGTGAAAAATTCTAGGTCCAATCCCAGTTCAGCCACACCACTCTGTGTCTGCCCGAAGAGACTGAGATACTGGGTAGTACTCATTACCAGAGGTCTCTCTGCCAACTGGAAAGGGAAAGGACACTCTATTTTCCCAGTGGTGAGATCACCACTTTGATCAAGGAGGACCACACTCTGAGTAAGCACCATTCAGTGCACTTGCAGCTGTGGCTGAGATGACATATTTCAGAAGGCCATAGGAAGTGTTTGGCTGAGCACATGTTTTCAGCCTTTCTCTAGTTTGGGCAGTCACAAGGCAGAAGTCATACCCAGATGCTCTGTCGGTTCTCCTGAGCACCTTGGGCTGCTCTTAGGAGGTCAGCAGTTAAGGAGCTCAAAGCAACCAGATGCCTAAACATCTCCTTGTAGCATCTGCAGTCACTCTCTATTGGTTTTCTTCCTGCTTCTCTGGCTATTGCTTCTCAGCCTCTTTCACTGAGTTTTCTTATTCTGCTCAAAGCTTTATTGTTGGTCATCCCAAGGACCCTATGTATTTAAGTCTATAGGAGATGGGGATACAAAGACAAATTATATACCCTTCCTGCTATTAAAGAGCTTTAGTCCTGTAATGCAAGATTGCCTCAGGGACTCTGGAGGGACTCACATGGGTTATGGGTTAAAACACAGAGGAAAGTGATAACTTGGGCCTAGCACCTTTTCTTTAGAACAAGAGAGGATTGTGGAACTGAGTAATAAGAGTTAAAGTAAGGTTTTACCAGGAGAGGAACATGGGAAGTCAGAGACAGTCTATGCAGGTGGGGGCAGCACAAAGAATTATGGAGATGTCTAAATAGTTTGGCAGGTCAGAGGGACAGTAAGTATCTAGGTACCTGAGCACTAGCTGCAAAGTAAGGTGTTGTGGGTGATAGAATAAGGCTGGAAAGGGAGGCAGCCTCATCTATATCTAGAAGATTCAAAGGGCATCACCTTCTCCTTGAAGTCAGTGGAGGCCCACGGAAGGGATTTGTGGCCTACTAGAGAAAACTGATCATATTTGTGTTTTTGGAATATTACTTATGATGTGAAGAGTATGTGCCTACTAGAAGCAAGAAGATCTGTGAGGGGCGTTTTGCTTTGGTCTAGAGCAGGGGTGTCAAACTCATTTTCACCGGGGGCCCCATCAGTCTCATGGTTGCCTTCAAAGGACGGGATGTAATTTTAGGACTGTATAAATGTAACTACTCCTTAACTAGAGGCAAGGAGCTCGATGCTGCTGCCAGGTAGAAACAAGGTGCCAGGCCAGATAAAACAAAGTGGGGGACCAGATTCAGCCCACAGGCCTTGTGTTTGCCACCTGTGGTCTAGAGGAAAGATGAGGACACCTGGAACCAAAAAGGACCAATGGAAACTGAGAAGGGATGGCTTGGAAGAGATGCTCCAGGGGTAGAACCTACAGGACTTCATCTAAAATTGAGTGGATCTGTGAAGTAAATGAGAGAAAGCAGTTTAGCTAACTACCCCAACACCTTTATCTTCTGTCTTGGGCATCTGAAAGAAGGGTAGTATTTTTTTTAACTTTTAAATTTTAGATTTTTTTGTATTTATAGAAGAGGTTCAAATGTAGTGCAGTTTTTGTCCACATCCAGTTTCTCATATTTGTCCAAACTAATGAACAAAAATTGATACATTACTTTTCATTAAAGTCTATACTTTATTCAGGTTTTCTTAGTTTTTCATGTTATTACTTTTTTCTGTTCTAGCATTCCGCCCAGAATATATCCCCATTAACTATCGTGCCTGCTTAGGCTCCTCGTGGCTGTGACAGTTTCTCAGACTCCTTGCTTTTGGTGACCTTGACAGTATTGAGGAGTGCTGGCTGGATATCCATTTTGCCTTTTGGTTCCTTGATTTTTTGCTTCACATACTATGCTACTCCATTCTTTGATCCTTACACATTTAGGATTCCTATCTTCTTGGAGGATTGACCCATTTTATCATTATATAATATTCCTCAATGCCTCTAGAAATTGTCTTAGCTATGAATATACTTTATCTGATTTTAATTTAGCCACTGCTACTTTCTTTTCATGTTTGCATGATATGTATTTTTCCATTTTCAACTTGCCTCTATTATTATACTGAAAGTGAATTTCTTACAAATCACATATAGTTATTTTTTTAATTCACTTTGCCAACATCTGTCTTCTAATTGGCATAATTAGACCTACTTATATTTAATGTAATGATTAATATGTCAGGGCTTTACATCTGCCTTTTTACTTTTTGCTCCTATTTTCTCTCATTTTTTAGTTTTCTTTTTCCTGCCTACATATTGATTGCATAAGTATTTTTATAATTCAATTTTAATTTATCTGTATTTTTTGGTGTAACTCTTTTTATAATATTTTTAGTGATGGCTCTAGGTATTTCTATTTCCTTACTGAGAGCTACATGTTTGCAATTACTCATTGAAGCACTTTTCCAATGACTGTTTTAGAATCTTTGTCAGGTAATTCTAATATCCGTATCGTCTTGGTGTTCACATTTATTGACTCCCCTTTATCATTCAGTTTGTGATCATCCAGGTTCTTGTTATAACAGTGATTTTTATTGAAACCTGGGCATTGTGGGTATGATGCAATGAGAGTCTGGATGTTATTTAAACTTTTTGTTTCAGCTGACTTCCTCTGACACTGCTCTGGCAAGCGAAGGAGGGGTGTAGACCCTGTGTTGGTTGTGCAACATAGTGGAGAAGTCTGCATTCATCACTGAGCTTGTATTGACCCCAAGGGTCAAAACATTTTTATTGCTGGTTAGAGGTGGGACTTTTGGGTCTGAGTGGGCTTCCACTCATACTCCTGGCTTGAAGGAGAGGAATGCCTCACTTCTGTTCCCCAGATGGCCTTCACTAACCCCTGGAAGGGACAGAAGTCCTGGCTCTCTACTCCACCTTCAACAACTCCCCAGGGTAAGGAGGGTGTTGAGGGTCCTCTTTGTTAGAGCCTGAAGAGAGTGTAAGTTAGGACCCGACAGCAGGCCTTTGCTGCTGTGGGGAAGGGTGGAACCACCAAGTATTTCTGTTCTGTTTGACTGGAGCACAATAGTTTTGTCTAAAAGTTTTCTGTCCCTCCAGGCCACCCATTTCCTTGATCTTTGGCTAAAACAAGCAGCCTTTTCTTGAGTCTTTTACTGCCTTCATCATTGGCGTTTTCGGTTACTGGCTTCTTGAGCTCCAAGTCTGAGATCTATGAGGTAAAAAGAAAACCCAGGGTACTCACCCTTGTGTTTTCCCTTGGATCCTGGAGTCTCCAGCTGGTTTTTCTTTTTTCCCTACATGTTTCAGAGTCTTCATACGTTTGTTTCATATGTAATGTACAGAGTTTTTAATTGTACCTAGGAATAGGTAAAAGTGCATCTACAGTCTCTCCCCTGATGTAAAGTCACTACATTCATCTTCTAGTATGAACAATATTCCAATGTATGGATACACCATATTTTGTTTATCACTTCATCAGTTCATAGACACAGGGCTTTTTTCCACTTTTTGGCTATTTTGAATAATGCTGCTATAACACTGACATTCCAGTTTTTTGTGGACACAGGTTTTCACTTCTTTTGGGTATATACCTAGGAGTAGAATTGCTGTTGAACATTTACATTTAAAGTGATTAGTGGTATAGTTGAATTAAAATCTATTTTAATAACTATTTCAATTTATTACATTTAGTCTTTGTTTTTTCCTCCCACTTTTTCTCCCTTCTCTGATTTTAATTGAACCTCTATATGATTATATTTATCATCTAGATAAATACTGATCATTTATACTTAAAAAGTTTTAATAGTTTCTCTATAGTTTACAATAGACATTTAAAATAATCTTAGTCCACCTTTAAATAGCATTGTAACATAACACTTTAAATGTGGTGTAACTACCTTCCTTGTAATGATGTCACTCATTTTATTTATCCATGTGCTGTAATAATTATATATCATTACAATTGTACTTACATATAAACAGTCATATTTGGATCATTAAGAATATAAAAATAGAAGAAATCATTCAATTAGGAGGGAAGATGGTGGTGAGATAGGGGGGAGTGGAATTTACTTCCTCCTGCCCACTAGTGAAACACCTAGCCGATTTTCTGAGGAACAGAGCGAACACCCAATGGTATTCCAGCACATATGCAGATTGGTGACCAAGATTATAGGGGAAATTGAATGATCGGACAGTAAGGAGAGTGCTTTGGAATGCAAAGGTCCCTGGGACAAGCGCAGGGAGCAGGGTGGGCTACAGCCCCAGACACCGCAGCTGCCGGGTCTGCTGCAAGATTCTTGGGAGAGAGCCAGGTTGGGATGTGTGCGAGGCCAAGCACTTGTTTGTACAGGCGGGCATAAATAGGAAGAATTTTTCAGAAAGAAAAATAGGAAAAAAAATAGGCACTCCGTGGCTGTTTGGAGAGGCCCTGCCCCAAACAGCCCTGAGGTCAGTGCACACCTGGGGATTGGAGGCCCAGGGCAGCCTGCCTGCCCAATCTCCAGAAGCACCGGGGTGAGTGCACAAATGGCGTCCCTCGCCCGTGGAGGCTTGCACTCCCATCAAGGGGAATTGGAGACTGTACGAACTTGGTGACCCACTGCCTGTCCCTGCCCACTCCAGAAGAACTGGAAGCAGTTTGCAACCAGTGGCTCTGGGGCCAGTTATGGCTTGCAAAGCCAATCAAGGAGAATTAGGGACTGTGCACACCTGGTGATCAGCGGACCACTCGTGCCACTTCAAAAATACCAGGGACAGTCACAACCAGGCTCCCCCCCCCCCCCCCCCCCCCGGCGCATCTCGCTGGCACCCAATCCAGGGACAAAGGGGAAAGTGAACACAGGTATGCAGAGCTCCTGCTGACAGCCGGGGACAAAGCGCTTGCCACTCAGCCCCTGTGCTCGGAGCCCTGCAGGGCCGACTGGCTCTGTAGGAGAAAGGCAGAAGAGCCCCATTGAGGAGAGCCGCAGTCCTCACAAACTCCTGACTCAGTATGGAGGCCAAACTACCCAGAAGGGGCGCTGAGAGTTCCTAGCATCTAGAGCAGCAAAGAGAAAGTAGGTGGTGGGAGAGTTGCCCCTAATTGATGCATCTCAAAAACGGCACAACAACAGACCCAGACTGGACCCAGAAGCACACCTAGGAACTGGGCTGGAGGCTGGACAACAGCGAAGAGTGCATCTCAGGAAGGGAGAAAAGCGAAACTAATATCTTCCCAGCCTGACGCAGCCAGGAAGACCAAAAGAACAGGCCTGGGAAGACACGTATAATATACCAATTGGTGGAGAAAGTACCCACAACAAACAACTGAATAAGAGTGAAAGAGAAGCCTCAAAACCTTGTTCACACAGAAGAATCAGTTTCAACACAACATATCCACATCTGCATAACAGAATTCAAGGCGTGGTGGACAGGGTGACCCTCAGTTAAATAGCAGGAGGAAAAAACCCACCAAAGAAAGACCCAATAACAACCAAAACCCAAAGACATGCAGAGAGCCAACATAAACGACAGTCCATGACCAGAAAGCTAAGGAGATTAAGGAGACTACACCACTAAATCTCGCAGGTATTCTACCATAGAAGCTCATACCATAAAACCAGGGAGTCAGAACAGATCAATTTAAGAAACAGGGGCTAGCAAGAAAAGTCTCACAAACACTGGGAAGACAAAGAAACAATCCCCAAATGAAAGGAGGAAGCTCCAGAAAAAATGATAAATGAAACAGAGGCAAGTCAACTATCAGATACTGAGTTCAAAGCGTCAGTTATCAGGAAGCTCAATAAGCTCAATGAGCTCACAGAAAATTACTAGAAACTACAGGGAAACTACAATGAACTCACTGCAAACTATATCAACATGAAAAAGGAAATAGAAACTATCCACAAGGGCCATGAGGAAATGAAGAATACAATATCTGAATTGAAAAACACAATAGAAAGAATCAAAAGCAGGCTAGATGAAGCAGAGAATCGCATCAGCAAGCTGGAGGACAAGGTAGAAAAAAACACCAGAAAGACCAAGAAAAGGAAAAGAGGCTCAGAAAAAAATGAATAATGATTTAGGGAAATGCAGGACAACATGAAACGTAATAATATTCGTATAATAGGGATACCAGAAGGAGAAGAAGTAGAGCAAGGGATAGAAAACCAGTTAGAAAAAGTAATGATGGAAAACTTCCCTAATGTGATGAAAGAAAAAGTCACACAAATCCAGGAAACACAGATAGTCCCAATCAAGAGGAACCCAAAGAGGCCCACCTCAAGACACATCATAATTAAAATGGCAAAATTCCAAGACAAAGAATCTTAAAGGCAGTGAGACAGAGACAGGAAGTAACATACAAGGGAGCCCTGATAAGGTTAGCAGCTGACTTCTCAATGGAAACATTCCAATCCAGAAGACAATGGCAAGAAATATTCCAAGTACTAAGAACCAGAGGCCTGCAACCAAGGCTACTGTACACAGCAAGGCTCTCAATCAAGATAGATGGCCAAATAAGGAGCTTCTCAGACAAAAGAAGTCTAGAAGAATACATCTCCACCAAAACAGCTATGCCAGAGATGCTAAAGGGACTGCTTTAAGGAAAGGAAGGGAAACAGAGAGAGAGAGGAACACAGGTAGAAAAAAAAATGGCAATGAATAAGTACCTATCAATAATAACCTTAAACATAAATGGATTAAATGCTCGAATCAAAAGACATAGAATAGCTGAACGGATAAGAAAGCACAATCCACACATATGCTGCCTACAAGAGACCCACCTCAGGACAAAAGACCTACACAGACTGAAAGTGAAGGGCTGGAATCAAGTTTTCCAAGTAAACAGACAGGAGAAAAGAGCTGGGGTAGCAATACTCATATCAGACAAAATAGACTTCAAAGAAAGGGCCATAAAAGGAGACCCAGAAAGACAGTTCATAATACTCAAGGGAAGAATCCATCAAGAAGACA
>PVJI01017994.1:0-34352 GCA_004026765.1 Micronycteris hirsuta
TTACCCCATTCTGCCTTGTCCCATGAATATTCAATCCTATGTAGATATGCCCTAAAGCCTCTAATAAAAACCCCGGCCATCCAACCCACGAGGTTCCTCTCCAGAAAATGGTGGCGATGGAGAGGGCCCGTGGCCCCGGTTTCATCTCCTAATGTGTCTTTGTGTGTGAATCATTGATGCTTCAGGCTCCAGTCCACCCAATGGTGGATTCCGCGGGCGGAATCCGCCACAAAGGAACATGCAACCTACTGTATTTTTCGGACTATAAGACGCACTTTTCCCCCCCAGATTTGGGAAGAAAATGGGTGTGCATCTTATAGTCTGAATGTAGCTTACCTGGCTGTTTACATTTACACTGGTGAAATATTATGTTATTTATGTTATGAAATATTTTACATTTTTTGTTTCAAAGTTGTTTTTCCTATTTTCCTCCTCTAAAACTTAGGTGTACCTTATAGTCCAAAAATTATGGTAGATCCCTTGCATGTGCAGTTCACAGTAGGGTTCAGTGCTCCTATGAGAACTTAATGCCACCACTGACCTGACAGGAGGTGTAACTCAGGTGGTAATGTGAGTGGTAGGAAGCAGCTGTAAATATAGATGAAGCTTGCTTGCTCACTGGCTGCTCACCTCCTGCCATGCTGCCTGGTTCCTAACAGGCTACAGACTTATACTGGTCTGTGGCCCGGGTGTTGGGGGCTTCCTGATTTATGTCATTCAGATCCCATTGAAGAAATCTCCACCTAACTCAATGAGACAAAATTTTTTCCTATGTTTTATTTTAAGAATTTTATGTTTTTAGTTCTTACATTGTGTCTATTTGACCCATTTGAAGTTATTTTACATATATGGTAGGAGGTAAAGGCCGAGGTTCATTTGCTTTCGTATGGATAGCCAATTATTCCATCACTCTGTTGAAAAGACTGTTCTTTTCCCATTAAATATTTTTAATTGAAAAGGATAGTCTTTTGTTGAGAATCCATCAACCATGTATGTGTGGGAGGATTTCTACATGCTCTATTTTATTTCATTAATCTGTGTGTCTATTTGAATGCCAAAATTCACTGTATTGATTATAGTAGTTTCTACAGAGTGTAAATTTTTCCAACTTTGTTCTCTTTCAGAATTGCTTTAGTGAGTCTGTGATCTTTGCTTACCTTTTCTCCAAACTCTTTTCAACCAGCAGCTGGACACCAAAGCCCTGAGTGCTTAGCTTGGAATTTTCCCTTTCTGCTAAATACATAGCCAGTGAAGTAGCCTTAGGCCTCCCATTCATGGTGAAAATAGAGACTATAGAATGATGCAGGAGTCAAGTCAGTTTAGTGCTGAGAGGTAGTGTGCAGAGGATTGCCACAGAGCCCCGTACACAGTGACCCTGCCCACTAGTAAAGCAGTTCATCATTGTTTTGGACTCTCAACTTGTCATTTTGCCACTTTCAGAAACAGAAAGCAAAAAGGAAGGGTTTTCTGGCATTCTTAGAAAAACACTTTTATTCCATTAGTTCTATATCTCCTACTACTCAGAAGTGATTTATTTTATGGTTACTTCTGATTTCACACAATCAATCGTTTTTAAGCCATAGTAGCGGAGATTAAACACTCTCTGCTTATTGCCTTCCTTGGAATAAGATTTCCAATGGTTTAATCCCCAGTATTTGTGATTTACATTCTGCTAATAGCCACCAATATAAATTTTCTTATTGACAGTGCTGTCATCCATTGGCTATATAACAAAGTCCTAGAGGCTGATCCTCTTTCTTTCATGTTCCTTTTTAATGCTGTGCTTATAAATTGCAATCATGCAGGTGTGTAGACAGGAACAGGCACTATATCTATAATTTTGTACTTCATGAAATTATCTTTCATTTATGTAAACATTTTATTCTTTAAAATGTACAAAGGATAACTGTATTATGTGATGTATATGTAATTCTTCAGTGAGTTATTAGCCTAATTCACTCTTTCTCAACTTTTTTTTATTATTGCCTTCTAATGAGAGAAATTAAATACCAAAGACTATTATTTTCTTGGGAAGAGTTGAGTTTAGAAGAGCCACGAACCATTGTAGTATTTAAGCGTTTTGTCCTCCAAGATCCAATTTTCTTTCATGGGAGTGATGTTGCCTCTGTTGAGAATGCATGGTCTAATTGATAGAAAAAAGCTAATCCTATAACAATTGCAATGATAATAACTTTCCTTTGTTAAATGACTCTTACGCACCAGACCCTGTACTACATGCTTAAAATGTTTTATCCGATATAGTTCTCATGAAAAAAACATACAAGTATAAAATTTCCATTTTCTGAATGAAGAAATTGAGATCAAGTGGTTGTTATCTAAAACCAAATTTCAAAGTGCATATCACAAGATGGTTCTCTGTAGACCTCAGAGTTCTCTTTCTACTACTCCCCACTCCTCACAACAATCCTATTCAAATTAATTGAAAAGTCATGACATTTTGTAGCTAGAGATATTTATTTATTTTGGTACTTAAAGTCCTAACACATTGGCTTCCAGAAATGGTTCCGTTCTTCCTGATTGGCTTTGCTTGTAGGTCAACAGAAGTTTTTTGGTCTGAGTTGCTTATAGCTTATTGGGAAGAACAGTTAGCAAATGATTATGAGGAACTCTGGAAATACAAAGGGGTAATTCTAGGGAGTATTTTTTATAACCACACAGTAAAAATATTATTTTGTTTTGTAAGAATTCAGATTTAATTTTCCTATATCCTGGTATTCTAAAGAGCTCTTTATCCACAATATTTAAAATTATACCTATTTTTTTCATTTATATATGCCTATTTAAAAAGGTAAAAGTAATATGGGACATGCTAAAAATCATATAGGATAGGCAAATATAAAATGAAAAGGTAACATTTTCTCAGCTCCAACTTTTATACTCAGAGATATTTTCAGTTTTTTCTATAAATTTTAAATGTATGTGTTAGCACATATCCATATATATACCTGGATATACTTTTTATTTACAAAATTGAGATTACAGTATCCAAATTGTGTCATATTTTGCTTTAGTCCTTCTTTTAAAATTGTTGCATTGTGTAACATTTCATTGTGGCCATTTCATAATTTCTTTGACTCATTCTGTATTAAACGATATTTATTATTCCAAGGAGTCTCTTGAAGAATGTCCTTAGTACACATAATTTGGCGTCTTTGTGAGTATCTTTGTACAGTAAATTATAACAGTAAGACTTAAGTCAAAGGGTCTGTGCACTGTAAATTTTCCTAAATATTGCCAAATTTCTCCTCAAAGAGGATGCAGGAAGCTACACTGATGGCAGACAGTGTGAGAAGACCCACTCTCACGGCACTGGACACTCTAAAACTAAAGATTTTGCCAATCTCGTAGATGAAAAACAATGTCTTATTTTGATTTCCCTCCCTTTAGTTATTAAGAGAGGTTTTCCATGTTTTTATTTCGTTGCTACTTGCGTGTTTTTTTTAAATGAGTTGCTTAGTTATATTCTTGTCCAATTTTCTATTGTAAAATCCATGTTTAGATTTGTTTTATTGATTGTATAAGCTGTTTACAAATGAAAGAAATCATTCATTTTTTAACTTATGTGACTTTTTTTCAACTTTACCATTTCAGTTATGGCTCTTAGAAGTTTTCATTTATTTGATGTTTAAAACAATCGTGTTGAGGTAGGATTTACGTAAATAAAATGCACACATTTTAAGTTTATAGAGTGATGAGTTTTGACAATTGAGTTCACCTGAATAATAACTACTTTCATCAAGATATAGAATAATTCTATCATCCCAAATGGTTTCTTCAAGCTTTTTTCAGATAATTCCACCTGTGGCCCTAGGAAAGAACTCATTTGCTTACTTGTACTACAAATAAGTTTGTCTCTCCTAGAATTTATGTGGAATCATATAGTACATACTCTTTGTTACTGGGATTTTGATCAGCATGAATCTTGACATTCATCCATGTTTTATATATCAGTAGTTTATGCCTTTTAATTGCTGAGCTGTATTCATGTATATAGTACAATTTGCATATATAGTCTATTTTTGTACTAGCTGTCCAGGGCTGCTGTAAGAAATGACCACAGATGGAGTTGCTTGACAAAACAGGAATTTATTCTCTCACAGGTCTGGAGGCCAGAAGTCTAAAACTGGCAATGTCATGCTTTTTCTAAAGGCTCCCAGGGAAGAACCTCCTTGTCTTCTCCTTGGCATTCTTTGACTTGGAGCTGCATATTTTCAATCTCAGTTCTGTCTGTCTGTCTCTATATCTCTTTTCCTTTTCTTATAAAGACACCAGTCATAACTGACTAAGCCAAACTTACTTAAGTGCAACTTCTTAATTAATTATACCTGCAATTACCCTATTTCTAATTATGGTCACATTCACTGGTATCAGAAGTAAGGATCGGAACATATCTTTTGGGGGACACAGTTTAACCCATAACAGTTCTCCCCTGGCCCTGGAAAATTCATGTCTTCCTGTGTGAGAAATGCATTTATTACATTCAACAGTCCCCAAAGTCTTAACCATTCCAGCATCAACTTTAAGTACAAAATATCATCATATCAAAAAGTTCGAAATCTCTTCTTTGATATCATCTAAACCAGGTTTGGGTGAGACACTGGATGTAATCGATCCTGGGCGAAAATTCCCCTCTATCCACTCACTTTTGAAAAGAGAAAACAAGTTACCTGCTTTCAAAATACAGTGATAGGGCAGATGTAGAATAGGTATTCCCATTCCAAAAGAGAGGAATTAGAAGGAAAAAAAAGTAGTCAGATATCCTTAGGCCTGAAACCCAGCAGGGCCAAATTTTACTAGATTTCAAGGCCTAAGAATAATCCTGTAAGTGTTACGGCTTTGTTCTCCGGGCCCTGCTAGGTCAGCAGCACCATTCTCTTGTCGCCCCAGGGTGATGACCTTGCACTCTCAGCCCACCAGAGCAGTGAGTCCACCATCTTTGGCCCTCAAAGTCATTCTTTCCTCATCTAATCCTATCTTGGCCCTTTTATCTACTGGAATAAATTCTTGAAGACCTTGTTGGTCTTCCGTGGATGTCATGGGCATCCACATCACTAGACAAAAGACTTTCTGGATAGCTCTCTCTACTGGCTTCTTCTCAGATGGTTGATTAGATCCATAATCACTTGCCTATCTCTTCAGCAAATAGTTTTCCTGCCATGCCCTTGGTTTTGTTTCCAGAATTTATCTGAATAGGTTAAAATTTTTCTGAATCATTATGCTGCTTCTTTTCTGCTTAACAATCTCTTTCTCACTTTATCTCTTCTTGAATTTTACCATAAGCAGCAAGGAGAAATCAGGCCACACCTCCCACGCTTTGATTGGAGATCTCCACAGCTAAATATTCAAGTTCTTATGTTCAGTTTCTACCACTGAATAACAGAAAACAATTCAGCCTAGTTTTTGCCACTGCATAACAAGAATTGCCCTTAATACAGTTTCTAATAACATCTTTCTCATTTTCATCACTTCCAATAATGAGTTTCTATTATGAATGGATATTTAATTTTGCCAAATGCTTTTTCTGGCATCTATCAAGATGACCAGTTACATTTCTCCTATTATGTTAAATATGACGAATCGTATTGATTGATTTCCAAATATTAAAAAGGTTTTCATTTTACATTCTTGGGTCACACCTGAGGTTGGAGTTGACTTGATTTCCTAATTTTTTTAATAATATTTTCATTTACATTCATGAGCTTTACTGCTCTGTAGTTTTCTTATTATATATTTGTCTGGTTTTGGGATCAGTAATTAATGCTTATCTCACATAATGGGCTGAGAATTATTCCAAAGGGTTTGTGTAAGATTGGTATTTGCTTTTTAAAGATTTGGTATAAAATTCATCCGGACCTGGAGTTATTGGTGAAAAATCTTAACTATACGTTTAATTTTTTAGAAGATATGGGCTATTCATATCCTTTAGTTTATTTTGTATCTCTTATGGTAATTTCGGTCTTTCATCAAACTATTTGTCAACTCCCTGCATCCTGTTTTTCTCTAGCTCGTATGCTCCACTCATTTCTTTGGCTTATTCTTTTTCAAATTGGGGCCTGGTAAGAAATAAATATTAAGAAGGTTTTTAGAATTTTATCTACTCATCTTATTTTTCTTATTATGTTGCTGAATAGAGTCGGCTAGTTGCTCTACAAATTCCTGAAATCTTGTGTCTCACTTTTCTCTTGGCTTCTATTTAAAGGATATGTACAATACTTGTTTAATTTCTGCTGATATATCTTTTGCCAGTTCTTTTCTAATTATTTTTTTCTTTTTTTTTTTTAGTTTTTCTGTTACTTGGCCTCATTTCACCAAAATCTTACATTGAGAATATTGTGTCTTTCTTTCTTTCTTTCTTTCTTTCTTTCTTTCTTTCTTTCTTTCTTTCTTTCTTTCTTTCTTTCTTTTTTCTTTCTTTTCTTTCTTTCTTTCTTTCTTCCTTTCTTTCTTTCCTTCTCTCTCCCTCCCTCCGTCCCTCCCTTCCTTTCTTTCTTTTCTTTCTTTCTTTCTTTCTTTCTTTCTTTCTTTCTTTCTTTCTTTCTTTCTTTCTTTCTTTCTTTCTTTCTTTCTCTTACCTTTTTGGTATGTTGGCCTTAGTACCCCATAGATTATAGGGTAATGGAGGACAAAGACATCATTTTATGTTTTTCATCTCCTCCTCCCCATGACACTGGACACCTAGTAATGACTTAATGCCTATTGGCTATCAATTGATCAAAATGTGAATTATAAACTAAAAGGTGAATCTTGGTTTGTGATCTTTAGATTCTACTCCAGTTTTTACAACACTTGCTTCCAAGGTTAAGGTTTTAATGATTTAGAGAGGTACAGAATCCTATGGTAAACAGACATCATATTTTATTATTTTCATTTTTATTTCTATTCCTCTACTTTTCATCATTTCCTACCTTAGTTGTTGGAAAATGCAATTTCTTTCCCTATTGATTTGGTCATCCTTGAACATTTAGCCAGTATTGATTCTTCCCTTACCTCTTTTACTACATTTCTAAGAAAGCGAGAAGATTTACTTCATTTTATTCAAACCATCATTATTATACCAGTTATTCTATAGAAAACAGCTAAATTTTCCCAGTATGTAATTGCAATTTAACTGTTTTTGTCATTGTTAAAGATAGCCTATCATTTTCCTTCAATTTGCTAAAGGAATATTTTTACTTAGTGATTTTTTTCCAAGATGATTCTGTAATCTAATGTGTTTTTTTTTTTTTTTTTACCATGCGTTGGGAAAATAAAGTAGAATTTTCTATTTTAAAGTATATTTGAAACATACATTAATTTAACATGTGTTTATTACCATATAAACAAAATTTAATTCTAAAATTTGACTATGATTTGAATGATCAAGATGGCAAATATGCTTTGGTTCAAACACAAGAGACAGCAAATTATAGTCTAGAGAATAGAGTGTTATTTAAGTCTGCAGTTCTGAATTTTATCGTTTCATATTCTTACTTCTATAATCTGCATATGTTCCCTAATTTCTCATTGATCTATTTTCTTATGGATCAGCTATTGGTGTTTACTCTAAAGAAACCCTGGAAGTAATTTCTTACCACTATCAATGTGCTATAATGTTTAGTTCTTCTCAGTTGTATTTACCAGGAACTATATATTGTCTAGCACTGCTTTTATTTGTTGCTGGATGATACAATACTGAACATATTTTTAACTCAGCTATTTCATCAATAATTAAGGATACTTAAAACAATAAGTGAGTTGTGGCTTTTGTAGCTCAGTTGATTGAGTGCGGGCTGTGAACCAAAGGGTCACCAGTTTGGTTCCTAGTGAGGTCACATGCCTAGGTTGTGGGCCAGAATGCCAGTAGGGGGCGTGTGAGAGGCAACCACACACTGATATTTCTCTCCCTCTCTCCTTCCCTTCCCCTCTCTCTAAAAATAAATAAGTAAAATCTTAAAAAAAAACAATAAGTGAATAAATTGTACCAGGTGAATATTCAAATGTCTTCTAAAATATCTGATTCCAATTTTTATGCTTATATAAATGATGGGGTATTTTACTTTAATTTTGGAAAATAAATATCTAAACTCAAAGGCTCTTGAAAGGTATAATGCTGAATGCACATGTCACATGTCAGAGCTAAGAATTTTGATGATATGTTGTCAAAACGCTGGGAACTTAAGAGAATTTATATTAGTGACTTTCATGAAATTCAGGATGACCAACTAACAATGACAGGATGATGGTGTCTTTCTAAACTTATTAAAGTTCTTTTAGGAAAAATTCACACACTTACATTGTAGGAAGTAGTGATTTTATTGAATATCTTAAAAAGAATCTAAATTTGGGTTATAGACTTTCCCATAGGAGAAGAAGAAGAGTAAATTTTGTCTATCTTGAACTCTTCTAGCTGTATGATGACCTGCTGTTCTGAGTCTTCCATTCCCCCCCCCACCAGCTTAACTAGAATTATTTATTTATTTATATTATTTTAATTGAATTTATTGGGGTGACATTGGTTTGCAAAACTATACAGGTTTCAAGTGTACAATTCAATAAAGTATCATCTGCACAGTGCATCATGCACCCGTTGCCCCAAAGTGTCTTTCTGTTCCCATTTTCCTTGCCTTTACATGTTGTTTGACTAATCCCTGTACCTTCTTTTATCCAGTCCACCTCCCCCCTCCCTTCTGACAGCTGTCATTATGTTCCATGTATCCATGTCTCTCTCTCTATTTTGTTTGTCAGTTTACTTTGTTCATTATGCAATGTGTTATTTATGCTTCTGTAGGTGGTAACTGGAAAGTTTCCATAATCACCAGTGACTTGCCAAATGCAGGTACCAGCTCCCAGGTTTATATTATACTATATGGACAGCATAGAAGTTCAGCCCCCATATATCTTTATGGAACAGATGGAGCTCGATTTCAGAATGGCCATAAAGATGTATTTAATGTAAGTAATAAAATCAAGTAAAATCCGGTAAGTGATACAGTTAGTACTTTGGAATGAATGAAATCTATTAAATTTGGCACTTTCTATTACAACTACATTTGTCTTGTAGATGATCAATCAAAAATAATTCATGGCAGTTTTGCTCAATCAGCTCAAGCAGATTAAACACAAATAAAACTACAACATAATAGACTGTAGCTAGAGAAAAATACTAGATGGTTAACATTTATTGTTTTTATACTCATGGCTGTCAAGAGCAAGGGCTTATGCCTTCCTGCCTAAAACCCTAACATAACAGATAAGGCTCAAAATCAAGATCAAAAAGTGAAAAATAAAACTGTCAAATAAAGGAGAGCAGAAAAGTTGTCAAGTTATTAGGTCATAGCTGGACACATTGAGATCAAGAGCTAGGGGGAAACAGGTAGCAGACACAAACAGGTAGAAAGAAACGGGTAGCAAACAGGTAGCAGGGGAGACCAATATCATGTTGTTAAACTAAAGTCATAGCTCAGTTTAAACTAAGTTTATTAAAGTCTTAATTTAACACGTGAAAGATTAGCATGAAACACAAGACTTGAAATGAGTCACTCACTTTGCACTTTATATATACTTAAAAATGTCTGTTAAATGAATGACTAGATGCATAGAGGGATTGTTTTGAACTGGTTAGAGACAGAGAATAAATCACAATCAGAAAAGGGTGTCCTTCAGTATCTTAAGTCCTTCTAGGATACTTGCTTCCATGTGGTGTTTGGCTTACCACAGCCTGTGTTCTCAGCATGCCCGTCACGGAAGAGGCTGAATCATTTGGACACAAACTAACAGTTTAGTTTGAACTACATTTCCCATATTTTCTATGAGTCAATATATAAAGATACTCTATGTTGATGGTCACTACAAGTAAAAATCAGAAGTGAATACTTACTCTTTTGCATGTGTAAGAAATAGTTTTAGAAGTGACTATACCAAAAGAGTCTTTGAGCTGTTTTAGTTGTTCTTCGCTACTTTATTGTTTCAAATTTACTTTTAAATCAAAGTATTACTTTACATGTTATCTAGGGTTAAATCATTCTGAATTCTGTAGTAAGAAAAGAGCATGTTTAATCCCTCACTCTTAATTTTTTCTCCACAGGAAATCACATTCATATTTTTATGCTTCTTTTTTTTCTGGGCACTGCTACCTAAATTTCAGCTTTCTGTTGCTTTGCTTACTCTTGTTTGAGCCCTGGAATTGCTACGTTTATATCTAGTTTGAACAGGTGATGGCTTCATGAAGTTTAATAATTTGTTGCTGGTTTTGATCCTAATTTTTATTTGTTCGGAAGAATTGTTTTCTTGTAAGAGTTCTCAGATGAACTTTTGCTTCCCCTCTCCTTTCCTTTTTCCTTACAGTTTCTTTGTATCGACCTTTTCTTTGTTAACTGTGTTGAAATTCACAAGACAAAATTTACTATGTTAACTATTTTTGTGTGTGTGCTCTCAAATTAGATTTATTGTGGTGACATTGGTTAATGGGGTCATATAGGTTTGAAGCGCATATTTCTATGATACATAATCTTTATATTGCATTCGGTGCCCACCTCCCAAAGTCAGATCATCTTTCTTCACCACATATGTGGCTGCCTTCACCATTTATTAACCCCCTTCCCTCTGGTAACCAGGATACTGTTGTGTTTCTGTCTATGAGTTTCAGTTTTATATTCCATATGTGAGTGAAATCATACGGTTCTTAGCTTTTTCTGACTGACTTATTAGCTTAGCATAATATTCTTAAAGTCCATCCATGTTGTTGCAAATGGCAGTATTTCTTATGGCTGAGTAGTGTCCTGTAGTATATGTGTATCATATCATCTTTATCCAATCCTCTGTTGAAGGACACTTTGTTTTTCTCCATGTCTTGGCCACCGTGAATAATGCTGCAGTGAGTAGAGAAGTGCATAATTCTTTGTGAATAAACGTTTTTGAATTTTTGGGGTAGATAACCAGAAGAAGAATTTCTGGGTCATATTCTCTTTCTCTCTCTCTCTCTCCTCTCCTCAATAAACACATCCTCGGGTGAGAACTTTTTAAAAGAAAATAAACAACAACAAAACCTTTGACTTTCTCCTCTTTCAACTTCTTGAAGGCAAAATTTTTATTCTGCTACCTCAACTTCTATGATAACTCTATTTTTAGTTTTGTGAGGAAGCACCATGGTGTTTTCCATAATGCTTGTACTAGTTTACATTCATACCAGCAGAGAATCTAAGTATAGTTTAACCATCACCACTATTTCCAGAGCATATTAGTCACCCCATTATGCAGTCAATTCCCATCATCTTTCCCCCACTCCCTCTGTCTTTAAAGATTTGCCAATGCTGGATATCTCTTTTTTTTTTTTTTTTAAGATTTTATTTTTTGAGAGAAGGGAGGGAGAAAGAGAGGGAGAAAAACATCAATGTGTGGTTGCCTTTCTTGTTTCCCCTACTGGGAACCTGGCCCACAACCCAGGCATGTGCCCTGGCTGGGAATCAAACCAATGACCCTTTAGTTTGCAGGCCCATCCTCAATCCACTGAGCTACACCAGCCAGGGCTGGATACCTCTTACAAATGGAATCATATAATATGTAGCCATTTGTGTTTGGCTTCTTTCATTTAGCATAATGTTTTCAAGTTTCATGCATTTATAACATGTATCAGTAGTTCATTCCTCTTTAAGGTTGAATACTATTTTATTATATGGAAATACCACATTTTGTTTATCCATTTATCCTTTGATGGACACTTGAGTTGTTTATACCCTTTGGCTATTGTGAATAATGCTTCTACAAACATTTGTGTGTAAGTATGTTTTTTTTTGAACACCTGTTTTCATTTGTTTGAGTATATACCTAGAACTAGAATTTCTGGGTCACATGGTAATTCTATGTTTAACTTTGGAGGAACTGATGAACTGTTTTCCACAGTGGCTGTACCATTTTACATTTCCACCAGAATCCACCAGGGTTCTATTTTTTCCCGCATCCTCACTAATACTTGTTATTTAAATTAAAAAGAACTCTAGTCAAATCTTGTGGGTGTGAAGTACTATCTCACTGTCATTTTTATTTACATTTCCCTAATGATTAATGATATTGAGTATCTTTGTATGTGTTTGTTTGCCATTTGTATATTTTCCTTGCCAAATGATTTATTCAAATCCTTAGCCTGTTTTTTAATTGAATTGTTTTTCTTTTTGTTGTTGAGTTGTAAGAGTTATGTGTTCTAAATATGATACCCTTATTAGATATATCATTTGCAAACATTTTCTCTAATTCTGTGGGTTGTCTTTTCAGTCTTTTGATAGTATCCTTTGATACACAATTTTGATGAAGTCTAATTTATCTATTTTTTCTTTAGTTGCTTATATTTTTAGTATCATATCTAAGCAACCATTACCAAATGGAAGGCCATGAGAACTTGTGTTTTCTTCTATATCAGTTCTTTGGTCCATTTTGAGTTAAATTTTGTACATTGTTTGAGATAAAACTCCAGCTCCCTTTTTTGCTTGTGCATACCTACTTGTCCTAGCATTGTTTTTGAAGAGATTATTTTCCCACTAAATAATCTTACACCTTTTTCAAAAATTAACTGACCATAGGTGTACAGAGTTTACTTCTGATTCTCAATGTTGTCTCATTGATATGCATATATATATCTTTATGTTTATACCACACAGTTTTCATTACTGTAGATTTTTTAATTAAAAAAAAAATTTTTGCCCTGGCTGGTGTAGCGCAGTGGATTGAGCATGGGCTACAAACCAAAGGGTCGCCAGTTTGATTCCCAGTCAGGGCACATGCCTGGGTTGCAGGCCAGGTCCCCAGTGGGGGGCCACGTAAGAGGCAACCACACAATGATGCTTCTGTCCCTGTCTTTCTCCCTTCCTTCCGTTCTGTCTAAAAATAAAAATAAATAAAAATCTTAAAAAAAACATTTAAAACATTGATTTTAGAGAGAAGAAGACGGAGAGAGAAACACAAGCAGACAGACATCGATTTGTTGTTCTACTTATTTACACATTCATTGGTTGCTTCTTATATGTGCCCTGACTGGGGATTGAACCCACAATCTTGACTATTGGAATGATGCTCTAACCAACTGAACTACCTGGTTAGGGCTAGTATGTTTTAAAATCAGAAAGTGTGAGTCCTCCAACTTGGTTCTTATTTTTCAGTATTGCTCTGGCTATTTGTGGCCCCTTGCAAATCCATATATATTTTAGGATCAGCTTTTCCATTTATGCAAGTTAGGCAGAAATTGGGGTTTTGATAGAATTACACTGATGCTGTAAATTACTTTGGGTAGTATTGACATCTTATTAGTATTGTCTTACAATTCATGATCACGATGTCTTCAGATTTATTTAGGTCTTTTTTAATTTCTTTCAGCAATATTTTGAAGCGTTTGTTGTACTACACATCTCCTTGGTTAGTTTTATCCCTACAAATTTTTCTGATACTATTGTAAATAGAATTGTTGTCTTAATTTCTTTTTTATATTGTTTATTACTAATGTATAGAAATGCAACAGATTTTTGCATTTCTATACATTTGCATGCTGATCTAATAACCTATAGCTTTACTGAGGGTTTTTTTTCTGGTAAAACCTTTAGGAATTTCTGTTTGTAAGATCATATTATCTGTGAATATAGTTTTATTTTATTCTTTCCAAGTTATATGTTTTTCAATTTTCTTCTTGGCTCATTGCTATCCCTGGAACTTCAAGTACAATGCTGAGTAGAAGTCATGAAAACTGACTTCCTTGTCTTGTTCTCGTCAGTCTTTCACCTTTGAGTATGATATTGCCTGTGGGTTTTTCATAAATGCCTTTTACTATGTTCAGGAAGTTCCCTCCTTCTATTCCAAGTTTATTGAGTGCCGTTATCATTAAAGTGTGTTGGATTTTGTCACATGCTATCTTCCCTTTTTTTGGGCATCAGTTGAGATGACAGTGTTTTCTTTCCCTCTTCATTGTATTTATGTAGTATATTACGTTGATATTTGTGTATCAAACCACTCTCTATTCCTGGAAAAGATTCTAGTTAATCATGGTGTATAAACCTTTTAATACACTTCTGGATTTAGTTTCCTAGTTTTGTTTTGGTTTTTGGTTTCCTTTTGCTTTTTTAAAGATTTTTGCCTCTATAACTATAAGGGGTACTTGTTTATAGTTTTCTTGTTATCAAGGCATTGCTGACCTTATAGAATGAGTTAAGAAGTGTTCTCTACCAGTTCTGCTTTGTTATGGTCTTTGAAGAACCAACTTTTGGTTTCCTTGTTTCTATTGGTTTTTATTTTCTGTTTTATCTCCATCCTAATATTTATTATTTCCATCTGCTAGCTTTGCATTTAGTTTGCTCTTCTTTTTATAGTTTTGTAATCTGTAAAGCTAGCTTATTTATTTCATATTTCCACGCCTCTTTTCTATGCCCTTATCCTTCCTCTTCTCTTCCTTCCATCCTCCTTCTTTTTGCTTAGAGTCTCTGGATTTATTTGATCAGAATTTCCAAAGACATCAATCACAGAAAACTTGCCAATCTAGTTGATGGGCACCCTCTGAAATGACTTCCTCCTTTAAGTTGTGAACTGATGGCTATTTGATACCTAATCAACACCAACAGGAATTCCCAATTTAGGGTTTGTGAAGAAGGAAACTTTACTTAGTGCAAAACAGGTCTATTGTGATAGAGTCTGGCTGTGAAAATAGCAAGGCTGTAAAATAGCTCAATTGTTATACAGCACAGCTATAAACATAGCATGGCTGTGGCTGTGAGGCAGCCCTGGGGCCAGGCATTTCTTGTCTAGATGTCTCTACTCAGCTCTTCTCTGCTCCTTGCTGGTATGCTCTGCACTGTGCTGATCTGCTCTGCTGTGCTTTGGTGTGACATCTTCCTTGGCTTCAGTCAGCCAGGCAGATAGTCTTCAGTTTTTGGTTGAAAGGGAAAGTGTGTTCCCAGAGCCAAATGAGAGTTGGCTTATAAGCACAGAAATCCCTTCCCCTGGTTTGATAGGTTCATCCTAATGCAAATGAGGGCTCCAAATCCTTGCAGTTGTCCAAAAGGCAGTGTCCTGATTGTTCAGAATGTAGCCACTCTTGTTGGTTGGAGCTTCATAGCTCCAATGGGATGGGTAAAACTTCAGTCCTATTGGTTAAATAGGATTCCAACCTATTTTAAGAGATGGCTCAGATGGCAGAAACACAGTGCAGTCAGGGAGTTCATTGCAGACTTTCTTCCTGAAGTGCAGTTTCCATGAGAGGCACCTGTGCAAAAGCAACTGTGAGGCTCAGTTGAGCCCAGTTATCCACCAAGAGCCCTTCTTAGTAGGTGTCTTTGTTCTCAGGTTTCACAAAGTACATTCAAGTTTTATGGAATTACATCTAAAAGTTCCCTATGAGTTCTGCTTTTATTGAATTCCTATGTTTTTATTTATTTTAAAAATTCATCTCAAGGTATTTAAAATATTCCCTTGCAATTTTTTTGACTCATTGGTTGCTTAATTTACACATTATGTGTGGCTTTTCCAGTTTCCTTCTTGCACCGATTTTTAGTTTTATTCCATTGTAGTTTATTCCATTGTAGTTTAAAAGAATCTGTATGATTTCACAATTTTTTTTAAATTTTCCAAACTTAATTTTGTGGCATAATGCATAGTCAATCTGGAAATGTCATGTGTACTTGAGAAAACTATATTCTGCTGTTGTTAAGTGGAATTTTCTATACATTTCTGTTAGACTTAGTTGATGTTGTTCAAGTCCTCTTTTTCCTTACCGATCTTCTGTCTAGTTGTCCCATTCATTATTCAAAGTGGGCTATTGAAATTTCCAACTGTTATTGTAGACTATCTCTCCATTTGGTTCTGTCAATTTTTGCTTCTTAGATTTTGGTGATCTGTTATCAGGTGCATACATAGTTCTTATATCTTCCTGATGGATTGACATCTTTTTAAATATATAATGTCCTAAAATTAGCTTTTTTAAAATGGGTTTTATGAAGATGCATCGAAAGATGTTCTCTTGGTTGCTTTGTAGATCATGGTTGGAGACATTGGAACACTCTTTAAGATTCGTATTGGTCATACCAACTCTGGAATCTCCCCTTCCTGGCACTGTAAACAGGTAAAGACATATAAGCACTTCTAGGCTTCTCAAATACTTTGCAAATCCTATTCAGTAATTAGACCTCAAGGGAACATTTCATATCTATTTTGAGTTTATGGTGTCTAACCTAGACCTTTTTATTCAGTGTAATTCTTAATGCAGTAGTATCATATGCCCTTATTAATAAATTAATCTCTAATTAATTAAGAGAAGCACCTCAGCCAAAAAATATTTTGATTTCTTTGCAAAGAAAATAAAATACTTGGGACTCTGGATTCACTCACATTGCTTCTTGACATGGTTCTATTAGTAATAAAAAGGTGACTTGGTGGATGTTATCTGCTTCAGAAGAGTTGTAAAAATAGAACATTAGCATTGGTGAAATAATAATCTACTAGATCCTGAATTCCAGCTCTCGAATTTTGTCTGCTCATGCTAAACAAGGTAATGCACCCAGTATACTTTCAGGAGAGGAAAAAAAGGCTTACATTTTCTACATTGTTTAGAATTAATTTTTTTTACTTTTTAGCATGATTGCCAATAAATGCAGATCTTCAAAACTGGAAATCATACAGCTTGTCATTCATTTTTGTATATGGTGTATTTCCATCTTTTGCCACTTCAAAGCAAATGATCTTTAACTAAACAACTTCTTAAAATGCAAAGAGCATCTAGTCAAACTGATATTTTTGGCAAACTTGCTCAATGGTTTATAATATGATAAAATTAATTTAAAATTATGTAAGATGAACATATTTTTTAATCCATTAGCAGAAATACATAGCTGTTATTAATGCTATATTTTCTTTGCATTAAGTCATGAAAGATCCTAAGGTAGATTTAAAAAATAAAAGTAACTTTATGAAAATACAGAAGGTTGAAGTTTGATTTCAAAATTCAAAATTATTGCCCAGCCTCAATATAAAACAATTATCTCTTTTATACTATGTTGAGATTTTAAAGTACGCTATTGAAATTATTAAGTGATCATATATAATACTATTTTAAATTTTTTCTCTACTATTTAAGCTAATTTATGAAAATTAGCATTAATCCTCCTGTCATCTCATTTTATTGATAACCAATAAGCAATATTATATTCATTTTGAAGCTCGAATGCTGATATAGTAGTTATCTTAAAAGTTTATATAATATTGCAGAGGAAAAACAAAAAAAAATAAGGCTGAAAATTCCTATTGTATTTCTCTCTATGACAAGTTCTTTCCATTGCAAGGTAAATTGTTTGCCTGAGGTTTATCTCACCTGTCTTTGAGCACCAGTGAAAAAGAGAGGTGTTCTTGATTCTCAGTTTTATCCTGAGTATGTAAAAGCTTGTATATAATTTACTTATTTAGTCAAATTAAGACACTAGATAATTGGTTGGGAATTTTCTGTTCAATTCTTATAATATAGTTTAGAAGTTTGAAATTTAAAATTCTAAGTAAGCTAGTTTGTGCCCCTGACTTGAAGAGATTTTAATTAAAAGACAGTCTATTGTAGCAATAATGCTTCAACATTTTCACAGCATATAAAATATTTCCATTGCTGTAATGACTTAATCTTGATTCTTTCAAGTTTAGTTAAGGAAGAATAAAAAATATAAAGTTTAGAATGGTGATTTATTTTGTATTTCTCAAGTGATCATCTTTGAGCTTCAATTAAAATAAACAAATCAAATACTGGTGGCATGGTAGCAGCCCTGCAAAACAATTCGATATGGTTCTTTGGGTGCTGTCGCTGGGATTTCGTCTGGCAAAATCCGTGGGTGACCGTAACCAAATGCATAAAAGAATCTCACACCAAGACACGCTGGGAGAAAAGAGTCTGGAGCCATGGGTCTTTCGCTCCATCTTCGAAAGGCCCCGGGCATAGCTCAGCCGGGTTTTTTATTAGAAGCTTTAGGACACATTTACATTTGATTGATTATTCATGGGCTTATGCAGAACAGGGGTTTTCAGTTGGGTCATGAGGATATATGGGAAGGGAATAGATAAGGGGTCAGTTTACTCAGTAAGGTAAACATTTAGGGTACAGAGCATTAGGTTGTAAATTCAGGTCTGGTAGCAGACAGGACCGGGGTAATACATTAAACAGGAGACAAGTAAATTGAGGGTAAGCTAACTAGGGCTGTTAACTTTTAGGACCATAAAACATTGAGGCAGTGATCCATTAACTTAAGCTTCTTGGCTTTGGGGAAAGAAAGACTCAGCAAGTCAGAGAATTTCTTAAGATACATTTTTGCCAAATTCTCATTAGAGAATTCCTTTTCTACAAACATGAATCACGCTTACCCACATGGGAATAATTCTTCATGCAGAGTCGAGCTCAGACACGCGTGATTCCCGGGACTGTGTGTCTTCATGCGTGTGGAAAGAATTCCCACAGGGTGCCTTTCTAAAAATGTAATTACACCATAATCACACCTGATGTGAATTTAGGAATGAAAATTTCTGGGTCTTATCACAGAATTAGTAAATTTAGGGATTGAAAGTCTACCTTTATAATACCATGATTTCTTGAACACATGAAGTTGAAAATCTCTGATTTAGGGTATTTTAGAGATGAATTTAACATATAACAACTCACTGAAACTTTTAAAATAATACTAGTAATTGACTTAGGAAATGCTAGATTTTAGAATTAGAAAACATAATTTCTATGATTTGATGATTTTGGACATTCATCTGATCCTCCCAGAATTTACTCACATCTTTGTTAACTACAGGATAAAAGGATTAGATATAATATGGTATAATAGGTACTCAAGCAAATATTTATTGCTTGAATTTAATTCATTGCTAAGAACCCTGAGAAGTAACTAGCAGTTTAACTCTGTAGTGCATGAAATATAAGATCATGCTAACATTTATAAAATCACTTTAAAATAAAAAAGTATTCTTACATTTTTTTACAAGTAACATTGTTGCTATTGTAGATACACTTGTGGAACATGAATTCTGGGAAAAAGTTTTATATACCTGTGCAACGATGGTTGGCACGAGATGAAGAGGATGGGGAGATCTGTCGAGAACTTCCTGTTTTAAACAAAGGACAACCCACTCTTCCTGGTAGGAAAAATCCAACTCCAGGTAGTACAAATATAACTTATTTGCCTGAATGCTGAAGGGCAGGGAACTTAATAAATAAATAATGAATGAATGAATGAATAAGTGATTCATTTTGTTCTGAGGTGGGTCTTTTGTAGGCAGCATAAGTGTGGGTCATGTTCTTATCCATTCAGCTACCCTATGTCTTTTGATTGTAGCATTTAATCCATTTAGATTTAAGGTTATTATTAATAGATACTTACTCATTTTTTTCTGTTTTGAACCTGTGTTCCTCTCCCTCTCACTTTTTCTTCATCTTCTTAAAGCAGTCCCTTTAGCATATCTTGCGATGTTGATTTGGTATAGGTGTATTCTTTTAGCCTTCTTTTGTCTGGGAAACTTATTTTGGTTCCACTTTAATTAAGAGCCTTACTTGGTAGAGTAGTCTTGGTTGCAGGCCTTTGCTTTTCATTACTTGGAATACTTCTTGCCATTCCCTTCTGGCTGGTAGTGTTTCTATTGAGAAGTCAGCTGCTGGCCTTCTTGGGGCTCCCTTGTATATTACTTCATATTTCTCCCCTGCTGTCTTTAAGATTCTCTCTTTTTCTTGGAATTTTGCCATTTTAATTATGATGTGTCTTGGAGTGGGCCTCTTTCGGTTCCTCTTGATTGGGACCCTCTGTGCTCCCAATCAAGTATTTGTGTGACTTTGTGTACCTTGTTTACACAAAAATTTGTGTGACTGTATTTGTGTGACTTTTTCTCTCATCAAATTAGGGAAATTTTCCATCATTACTTTTTTCAAACAGGGTTTCTATCCCTTGCTTCTCTTCTTCTCCTTCTGTTATCCTTATTATATGGATATTATTATATTTCACATTGTCATGCTGTTCCTTTAACCCCTCTTCTTTCTCTTCAAATATTTTTTCCTTTTCTTACTCTTTTTGGGAGTTTTTTTCTATCTTGTCCTTCAGCTTGCTTATTTGATCCTCTACTTCATCTAGTCTGTCTTTGATTCCTTCTACTGTGTTCTTAAATTAAGAAATTGAATTTTAATTTCCTCCTTGCTCTTGTTGATAGATTCTATGTCCTTTTTCACACTGACTGTACTTCGATGTGCTTCCCTTGTAGCTTCCCTGTATTTTTGGTAATTCTCACTGAGCTCATTGAGCTTCCTTATAATCATTGATTTGAACTCCATATCTAATAGTTTACTTGCCTCCATTTCATTTAGCACTCTTTCTGAGGATTCCTCCTTTCCTTTCAATTGGTAATTGTTTGTCTTCCCATTTTTTGGGTGACAATTTTTGTTTGCTTCTGCTTTTAAATGGATCTGTTTTGACTCCTTGTCTTTGTGGTGTGAACTTCTATGCTAGGAGACTTATGTGATCAGTGGTGCAGTGTCCTTGATCTCCTGAACTTGACACTCTTGGGATTCCCTTTATGCCATTTGTATTGGCTCACTGGATGTTGGCTCCCTTTGGGTTTTGATTGTTGTTGGGTCATTCTGTGGTATGTTCTTCCCTCCAGCTGGTTGACTGAAGGTCAGTCTTCCCACCACGTTTTGTATGCTGTTGTGCAGGTGCTGCCAGAACAAAACCACAAAGCACAGGTAACAAACCCACATCTGCAAATATAACTCCCTCCTATAAATATAAATCCCACTATCAAGAGCAAATGGATCAGTGTTAATAATGATGTACAGAAATTAAGACTATTATAAGAAAGGAGAGCAAATATAAGATGACATACTGAAAGAAAAATGATTTGGAGAGGGTAGAGGGAAGAACACTAATAAGAGTTGGAAAATGGAGCAATGCAAAGAGAGAAATAAAATTTATGTTATAGATTTAAAAGGTAATGAAGAAGGAAGAAAGGAGTAAGAGAAGGGAAGTATATAGTATTAGGTTTAAACAGAAATTTAAAAAAATAAAAGAAAACGAGAAAGAGAAAGAAAAAGGGAAAAATGTGAATAAATAATAAAATAAGTAGGAATCATATTGGAGAGAAAGATCCACCACAGCACTATCAACAACAAATGAGCTAAAATTAATATAGATGAGGTGTGAATAAGAGGGAACAAAGAAAGAAAGAAAAGCTTAAGAGCTATTTATAGGAAAGGGAAGTGATTTTGAGATGATAGTGGGCAAGGGAATACTTAGAGTGAGGATTGAAAACCAGTCTAATACAGGGAAACATTAAAATTTGAGATGAAATAAAAAGAAAAAATAGGAGAAAAAAGGGCATTATGAAAGAGAAAAAGAAAATAAATAAAAGAAGAAAAAAACAGGCTAAGACAGGGCAAAATTAAAATTTGAGACAAAAGAGGAGTAGGAGATAGGAACGGTAAAACTTGAGATTTGAAAATCAAAATTAGTAAAGATGTAGAGATAAAATTGAAAAAATACAACAACAACTACCCTATCCATAACATCGAGTAAAGATTGTTAAAAGTGGTAAGAGAACGTGGGCAATTTAAGATTGGGAAAAAGAATGTAAGATGAACATTGACAAGAAAATTGGTTTTGAGAGGGATAGGGGAGAAATAGTAGGAGTGTGGAATGGGAATAAGTTGTAGCAAAAGAGAAAACAAAATTTAAAACAAAAATAATAAGAAGAAAGAAGAAGGTAAAATGGAATAAGAAAAGGGAAGGGCAAATATGTGAATTGAATTAAACTATGGTATAAAATCTATTACTTAATATACACAAACTTAATGTTCAAGAAATGAATGTGAAAAAGCTATGAAGGAAAGAAAACATCACAAATTATCAATCTTGGTAGCATCTAGTATATACCACTGTTTTTTCTTTCTAGATTCGCCTCTGGTGATGTCAGATGATGACCCTGTCTAACCTTAGGCAGCCTGTTTGAGATTTTCAGTCTCTGCTGTCCCTGGCTGTCTCCTTCAGTTGTTAATCTAGTCACTCTGCACTTAGCAGTCAGGTTTAAGCAAAGTAGGGCAGGGGAGAATCCCTCCTGGGCCCAGGCCTGTTGTTTCCCCTCAGGCTTCTGCTGCTCAGAGGGGAGTGGTCTGTCTGAACAAGATGGCTGCTGCCTTATGGGGGATGACTCAGCACCAGGATCCCAGCAGCTACTTTCTCAGATCTCTTCCCAAAGCCTCCATCCCCAGTCTCTCCTCAAGCATCTCTAGTGCACTCTGCCCACACACCCCACCCTCTTTGCTGGAGCCCAAGGTAAGTGGCTACAAATGAAAATTTATGCGTTGGCCCTTTAAATGGCTTTCTGCATGTCCTCCCATCCATCTCTGGCAGAGAACAACCTTGCAGCTTTTTGCCACTGGCTGTTATCTGTATATTTTTTGGACTCTGGTGCTGTAGGCTGGGGTTCCAGCTTAGGGTTTAGACACTGCACCTCTCAGGGGGATCCAATCGCCCGCTTAAGTAACCCTCTGGCATTTCAGCTGCCGCTTTTGGCTGCCCAGCCAGCCCTCTGAAGTCTCCACTGCACTCTCTACCAGTCACGTGGTGCTGAAGGTGATTCTCTGTCCATCTGAGGTTATAAGGCTTTTCTCTTGCTGTTGCTCAGTTGTTTGTTCTGGGTGATTTCTCCACAATTTAGTTGTAATTCCAGATTGATCCTTGGAGGAGGGCAGTGTGACTTCCACTCACCCTTCTGCCATCTTGGATCCCCTCTCTATTTATTTTTTAAAGAAATATTTTCTTTGTTCTTAGATTGGATAGTTTCTATTTGTCTTCAAGTTCAATGATGCTTTCTTCTGTCCTTTCTATTCTCCTCTTGACCCTACTCATTGAGTTTTAAAACCTGCTTTTTTCAGGTCTAAAATTTCCATTTGTTTCTTCTTTAAGATTTTATTTACTTTTTTTCTTGCTGAGACTTTCTTTTCTCCTTTGGTTTCAAGAGTGTTCATAATTGTTTACAGTAGTATTTGTATTATAGTTGGTGTAAAGTATTTTTCAGGTAATTTAAATACTGTTGTCTTTTTCAATTTGTTGTCTCTTCATTGTCTTTTCCCATGCAAATTGAGATTTTCCTTCATATGATGAATAATTTTGAATTATATCCTGGATGTTTTTCATATTATGTTTTGAGACACTGGATGTTATTTAAATACTATGGAAAATATTTCTCTTTTTAACAGGCGATCACCACTGGCTAGTTTGAGATCACATATTCTAACCTGACATCTGTGGGCTGCAGTTCTAATGTCAGTTCAGTTTTAAAAGCCTTGTGGTGCTGTTTAGATATAGTCACATATGTCCTTTTCAGGGGTGAATCAGGGGCCTGGGTGGAAGTTTATCTGTTGGTTTAGATCTCAAAGTTTTTGGTATGCTGAATAGGATCATATTTATGCATCTTCAGCTTAGTGGTGAGCCAAGGAGTTCATAAACACGTTTCTGGGTTTGCTTTTCTTCCCTCTTTGTAACCTCTGTGATGCTTTCTGGTTCCCTGGACCCTTTCTTTGGTCCATTGGCTGGTTAACTGGTGCTTTTAGTTTTTCTCTTTTGCTGTATACTCCTTCAGTCTTCCTGTGTCCAAGACTAAACATTAGTAGGACATGAAAAGGAATGAAAGCAATGGATACAGGCTCAACCCTTTTGAAGCCCAACTCCTCTAAATAGAAGCAAAAGTTCTTTCCCCTTAGAGTGTTGGCTCCTCTGTGCTTCTCTACCCAGACATTGGGTTGCAAGAGAATGGAGAAATGTGAGAGAATTTGTTAGAATACCTGCTCCTTCTCTATGTGTTAAGTGTTCCCCTTCCTGCTGCTTGATTCAGAGCAAGAGGGCTTCTTCTGAGCTCCAGCGCCTACTTCCAGGTTCTGGAATATTGAGTTTCAACTGGGAGATAACAGGGGGTGAAAAATGAAAGATGGGAAAGTCATGGCCAATTGTTAGTACTTTAACTTCTGGTCTTTACCAATCCTCCTGCTACTCTTTAATTTTCAGTCTTCATGTAGCTACTCAATGACTCAGTCAAGATTTTATAGCTGTATTCACTGGGAGAGACTGGGTGGAGTGTGTCATTCTATCTTACCTGAAACTGGAACTCTTTATCATATATATATGATATATATATATATATACACACACATATATATATAGTTTTATATATATATAGTTTTATATATATATAGTTTTATATATATGTGTATATATATACACACACACACACATACATATATATATATATAGTTATATAAAATTTTATTCTATCCTATAAGTAATGCTTGGGATATAAAGCTTATTTTTCTTTTGTTTTAAGTGACAGTATATGAAGTGCATGTGGCAACAGGTGAGCTTTGGAATGCTGGAACAGAAGCAAATGTCTACATTTCTATCTATGGGAAAAAGGGAGACACAGGATCCAGACAACTATTTCGATCGAAGAACTCCATCAGTTTTTTAAGAGGACAGGTAAGTGATGAAAAAACCCTTTGTCTGATATTTTCTATAAATGTGGTGAAAATACATAAAATAAAATTTACCATCCTAAGTATTTTAAATGCACAGTCCAATAGTGTTAAGTATATTTACATTGTTGTGTAACAGATATACAGAAAGTTTTCATCCTGCAAAACTGAAACAGTATTGTCATTAAACAACTAATTTCCCCTCCCCCAGCCCTTGGTAACCACTCTTCTGCTTTCTGTGTCTATTGTGGACAAAAGGGGGCCACATTCTGTTCCTGACAAGTTCAGGGTGGGTGAGGGGCAGGGAAGCTGTGTGGTGGCCTTTCATATTTAGACATGAAGTAACTACGTAGAATGGTCCCAAATTAAAACTTTTTAACTAAAAGCCGTTCATGGTTAGTCAGGCAGGTCCTAGGCCCATATTTTTCCCTAACAAAGGTCAATCTTTACCTTAACTGAGCCTGTCTATTGTCTTTAGCATCTACAATAACGTATCTTTGGAATGTGAAATTTCCTTTTTCTGGACCCCTCAAAGCCTAGGCACTGCACCAGGGGGAGACCACAGATCCCCTCATTGTTATTATTGTCATGTTAATTGTTGACTATTAACTATCCTGTACCCACTTATGTAAAAGCAAATGTCTACCATTTTACTTTTTATCCATTCCCAGAGATCCCCCAACCCTGCCTGCTTTGCTTTCTCCCACCTCTCTAATCTGTCACCAGTGAATTTCATGTAACCCCTTTATGCCTCCTCTTTTGATTGTAATATATAAAATAAGGTGCAAAACTGCCATTCTCCAGAGCATTTCTCAATCTGTTGAGACTTTGCTACCCAGCAATTGTTATCAGTTTGGCTCAAATAAACTCATAAAAAAATCTTATATGTTTGGACATTTCTTATGTTGACACTATGAATTTGACTATGTCAGGTAGCTCACATAACTAAAATCATAGTCATTGTCTTTTTGTTGACTGGCTTATTTCACTTAGCATAGTGTTCTCAGTGTTCGTCCCTATCATTGACTGTGACAGGATTTCCTTTCTTTGTAAGGCTGAAAAATATTCCACTGTGTGTATATGTCACATTTTCTTTATCCATTAATCCATTGATGGACATTTTGGTTGTTTTAAACTCTAGGCTGTTGTGAATAATGCAGTGGGTGTGCAAATATCTCTTTTGTACCCATCATTCAATTATTTGGGATGTATACAAAGAAGTGGGAATGCTGGATCATATAGAAGTTTGATTTTTAATTTTTTGATGAACCAGCATGTTGTTTTCCATATCAATCACACCATTTAACAATTCCACCAACAATGCACCAAGGTTTTAGTTTATACACAGTCTGACCAACACTTGTCTTTTTCTGGGGTTTCTTTTTCTTTTTACAGTAACAATGCTAATGAGTGTAAGGTGATATCTTATTGTGGTTTTGATTTGTATTTCTCTGCTAAATAACATTGACATCTTTCCATATGGGGTTGGCCATTTGTATATTATCTTTGGAGAAGCATTTATTCAAATATTTTGCCATTTTTAAGTCAAGTTATTTGTTTATTTGTTGTGGAGTTATAGGTGTTCTTTATATATTTTGGATATTTACTCCTTATCACATATATGATTTTCAAATTTCTGCAGTTCTATAAGTTGCATTTTTACTTTTTTTTTGGCATGGATAGGTCATTTTTATTTTTATATCTATTTATTTATTTTATTCATTTTATTCTTGTTTAAGTACAGTTGTCTCCATTTTCCCCTTACCATTCTCCCCCGCCCCACCCACTCCCATCTCCCCCTCACAATCTTACCCCTCTTTGGCTTTGTCCATGGGTCCTTCATACATGTTCCTTGATGACCTTTACCTTTCTTTTCCCCATTATCCACCCTCCACTGGTTACCATCAGTTTGTTCTTTATTTCAATGTCTCTGGTTATATTTTCTTTTCTTTTCTTTTTTTTTTATTTATTTTTAGAGAGAGGGGAAGGGAGGGAGAAAGAGAGGGAGTAAGAGAGGGAGAGAAACAGCAATGTATGGTTGCCTCTCACATGGCCCTCATCGGGGACCTGGCCCGCAACCCAGGCATATGCCCTGACTGGGAATCGAACCGGGACCGCTTGGCTCCCAGCCCGCGTTCAATCCACTGAGCTACACCACCCTGGGCTGGTTATATTTTCTTGCTTGTTTGTTTTGTTGATTAGATTCCACTTATGGATGAGATCGCATGGTATTTGTTTTTCACTGCCTGACTTATTTCACTTAGCATAATTCTCTCCTGTTCCATCCATGCTGTCGCAAAGGGTGAAAATTTCATTCTTTCTTTCTGCTGCATAGTATTCCATTGTGTGAAGGTAGCATAGTTTTTTTTTATCCCCTTATTTACTGATGGGCACTTAGGCTCTTTCCAGCACTCAGCTATTGTAAGTTGTGCTGCTATGAACATTGGGTACCTATGCCTTTTTACTTTTGAAATTGTGTCCTTTAATGCACAGATTTTTTAATTTGATTAATCGCATTTGTTTATTTTTCCTATGCTTTTGGTGTCATATCCAAGAAATCTATGCCAAATCCAGTGTTCTCAAGCTTTTCCCCATATTTTTTCATCTAGGAGTTTTTAGTTTGGGTTATTATATTTAGATCTTTTAAGTCATTACGAATTAATATTTCTATATGCTATAGGGTCCAACTTCATTCTATTGTGTGTGTATATCTACTTTTCCCAATGTTATTTTGAAGAGACTGTCCTTTTCCCATGAAATGGTCTTGGAGCCTTGTCAAAGATCATTTGACCATATAGATGAAGGTTTATGTCTGGGTTATCTATTCTATGCTATTGATATTTGTTTGTTTCTTCATTTTTATGTCAGTATCACACAATTTTGATTATTTTTTAATTACCTTATTGTTATTCAATTACAGTTGTCTGCATTTTCTCCTCACCACTCCCCCCACTCCAACCAAGCCCACTGCCCTCCCTTGGTTCCACCCTCCCCTTGGTTTTGTCCATGTGTCCTTTATAGCAGTTCATGAAAACCCTTTTCCCCATTGTCCTCTCCTCCATCCCCTCTGGCTATTGTTAGATTGTTCTTAATTTCAATGTCTCTGGTTAAGCTTTGCTTGCTTTTTCCTTTTGTTGATTATGTTCCAGTTAAAGGTGAGATCATATGGTATTCATCCCTCACCACCTGGCTTATTTCACTTAGTATAATACTCTCCAGTTCGATCCACACTGTTGCAAAGGGTAGAAGCTCCTTCTTTCTCTCTGCTGTGTTGAATTCCATTGTGTAAATGTACCATAGTTCTTGATCCACTCATTTGCTGATGGGTACTTAGGTTGCTTCCAACACTTGGCTATTGTAAGTTGTGCTGCTGTGAACGTTAGGGTGCATAGGTTCTTTTGGAATGGTGTTTCAGGGCTCTTAGGATATAATCCCAGCACCGGAATTGCTAGGTCAAAAGGCAGTTCCATTTTTAGTTTTCGGAGGAAATTCCATCTTGTTTTTCACAGTGGCTTCGCCAGTCTGCATTCCCACCAACAGTGCATTAGGGTTCCCTTTTCTCCTCATCCTCTCCAACATTTGTTTGTTGCTTTGTTTATGATGGCCATTCTGACTGGTGTGAGGTGGTATCTCATTGTGGTTTTAATTTGCATCTCTCTGATGGCTAGTGATGCTGAGCATCTTTTCATATGTCTCTGGGCCCTCTGTATGTCCTTTTTCGAGAAGTGTCTGTTCCAGTTTTTTTCCCATTTTTTAATAGGGTTTTTTGTCTTCCTGAAGTGGAGTCCTTTGAGTTCTTTATATATTTTGGAGATCAAACCCTTGTCCAAGGTATCATTGGCAAATATGTTTTCCCATACGGTTGGTTCTCTTTTTATTTTAATGCTGTTTTCTTTAGCCCTGCAGAAGCTTTTTAATTTGATGAGGTCCCATTTGTTTATTCTTTCCTTTATGTTCCTTGCTTTAGAGGACATATCCATGAAGATGTTACTGCGTGGAATGTCTGAGATTTTCTTGCCAATGTTTTCTTCTAGGATTTTTATGGTGTCACGACTTATATTTAAGTCTTTTATCCACCTTAAATTTATTTTTGTGTATGGTGTAAGTTGCTGCTCAAGTTTCATTTTTTTGCATGTAGCTGTCCAGATCTCCCAACACCATTTGTTGAAGAGGCTATTTTTACTCCATTTTATGCTTCTTCCCTCTTTGTAAAATATTAATTGGCCGTAGAGACTTGGGTTTATTTCTGGGCTCTCTATTCTGTTCCATTGTTCTGTATACTTGTTTTTATGCCAGTATCAGGCTGTTTTGATTACAGTGCCTTGTAGTACAGTTTGATATCATGTATTGTGATCTCTCCTGCTTTGTTCTTCTTTCTCAAAATTGCTGCAGGTATTTGAGGTCATTTACAGTTCCTTATAATTTCTGAAATGTTTGTTCTATATCTGCGAAATATGTCATTGGTACTTTAATAGGGATGCATTGAATCTATAAATCGCTTTGGGTAGTATGGTCATTTTAATGATGTTAATTCTTCCATTCCATGAGCATGGTACATAGTTCCATTTGTTTGTGTCTTCCTTAATTTCTTTTTTCAGTGTTGTATACTTTTCTGAGAACAGGTGTTTTACCTCCTTGGTTAGGTTTCTTCCTAGGTACTTTATTTTTCTTGTTGCTATATCAAATGGGATTTTTTCCCTGATTTCTGTTTCTGATGCTTCATTGTTGGTGCACAAAAATGCCTTTGATTTATGAGTATTGACTTTGTATCCTGCTGTTTTACCAAATTCACTTATTAGGTTGAGTAGTTTTTTGGTGGAGTCTATAGGATTTTCTATGTACACTATCATGCCATCTGCAGTGACAGTTTTACTCCCTCCTTTCCAATTTGAATGCCTTCTATTTCTTTTTCTTGTCTGATTGCTGTGGCTAGGACTTCCAGTACTATTTTGAATAGGAGTGGGCATCCTTGTCTTATTCCTGATCTTAGTGGGAAAGCTCTAAGTTCTTCTCCATTGAGTATGATTTTGGCTATAGGTCTTTCATATATGGCCTTTATTATGTTGAGGAATGCTCCCTCTATTCTCATTTTGCTGAGTGTTTTTATCATAAATAGGTGCTGTACCTTATCAAATGCTTTTTCTGCATCTATTGATATGATCATGTGATTTTTGTCTTTCGTTTTGTTTTTGTGGTGTATTATAATTATTGATTTGCAAATATTGTACATCCTTGCATCCCTGGGATGAATCCCACTTGATCATGGTGTATGATCTTTTTAACGTATTGCTGGATGTGGTTTGCCAGTATTTTGTTGAGGATTTTAGCATCTATGTTCATCAGTAATATTGGCCTGAAGTTTTCTTTCTTTGTTATGCCTTTATCTGGTTTTGAGATTAGAATGATGCTGACTTCATAAAAAGAGTTTGGGAATCTTCCATCTTCTTGAATTTTTTGGAATAATCTGTGGAGGATAGGTGTTAGTTCTTTCTTAAATGCTTTGTAAAATTCTCCTGTGAAGCTGTCTCATCCAGGGCTTTTGTGTGTCGGGAGTTTTCTGATTACTGTTTCAATATCATCAGCTGTTATTGGGCTGCTCAGGCTTTCTGCTTCTTCTTCATTGAGTTTTGGAAGATTATATTTTTCTAGAAGTTTGTCCATTTCACCTAGGTTTTCAAATTTCTTGGCATATAGTTCTTCATAGTAATTTTTTACACTCCTTTGTATTTCTGTGACATCAGTTGTAATCTTTACTCTTTCATTTCTGATTGTGTTTATTTCTCCTCTCTCTCTCTCTCTCTTTTTTTTTTTTTTTTTTTTTTTTTTTTTTTTTTTTTTTTTTTTTTTTTTTTTTTTTTTTTTTTTTTTTTTTTTTTTTTTTTTTTTTTTGATGAGCCCACTTAACGGCTTGCCGATTTTGTTTATCTTTTCAAAGAACCAGCTCCTGGATTCATTGTTCCTTAGAATTGTGCTTTTAGTCTCTATGTCATTTAATTCTTCTCTGATCTTGGTTATTTCCTTCCTTCTACTTGCTCTCGGCTGTCTTTGTTGTTGTTCCTTGAGTTCTTGTAGGTGTGGGGTTAGGTTGTTTATTTGAAATGCTTTTATCTTTTTTAGGTAGGCTTGTATCATGATGAACTTCCCTCTCAGGAATGCCTTCACTGTGTCCCATAAGTTTTGGATTGTTGTTAGTTCATTTTTGTTTGTTTCCAAACACTGTTTAATTTCTTCCCTAATCTCATTCTTGACCCACTTATTGTTTAATAGCATGCTATTCAATCTCCATGAGTTTGAGAGTTTTGGGTTTTTTTCCTTGAGGTTGGTTTCTAGTGTCAGTCTCTTGTGGTCAGAGAAAATACTTGGTATGATTTCAATTTTCTTGAATTTGTTTGAGGCTTTTTTGTGTTCTATCATGTGGTCTATCTTTGAAAATGTTCCATATGCGTTTGAAAAGAATGTGTATTTTGCTTCTTTAGGATGAAAGACTCTATGTATATCAGTTAAGTCCATTTCATCTAGGGCATTGTTCAGTGCCACATCTTTGTTGATATCTTGTTTGGAAGATCTGTTCATTTTTGACATGGGGTGTTAAAATCTCCTACTATAATTGTGTTTTTGTCAACATCTTTCTTCTTGAAGTCCTAAGTCCTCCAAGATTTACTTTATGTATTTGGGTGCTCCTATGCTGGGTGCATATATATTTACAATGTTTATGTCTTCATGGTAGATTCTTCCCTTGAGTATTATGAAGTGACCTTGTGGGTCTCTTTTTATGGCTCTTTTTTATAGTCTATTTTGTCTGATAATAGTATTGCTACCCTGGCTTTTTTTTTTTTTCCTGTCCATTTGCTTGGAATACTTGTTTCCAGCCCTTCACTTTCAGTCTGCGTAGGTCTTTTGTTCTGAGGCGAGTCTCCTATAGGCAGCATATATGTAAGTCATGATTTCTTATCCATTCAACTGTTCTATGTCTTTTGATTGGAACATTTAATCCATTTACATTTAAGGTTAACAGGTTAACGTTATATATAACAGGTTTTCTATGCCTTGTTCTTCTTCTTCTCCTTCTGATATCTCTATTATATGGATATTATTACATTTCATGTTGTCCTGCATTTCCCTTAATCCCTCTTCATTCTTTCTGAGCCTCTTTTCCTTTTCTTTCTCATTCTGGGTGTTTTTTTCTACTGTGTCCTCCAGCTCACTGATCTGATCCTCTGCTTCATGGAGCCTATTTTGATACCTTCTCCTATGTTCTTCAATTCAGAAATTGTATTCTTCATTTATTTTTGGCCATTTTAGTTTCCCTATAGTTTTTCATAATTCTCTGTGAGCTCATTGAGCTTCCTGATAACCACTGCTTTGAGCTCAATATCTGATAGTTGACTTGCCGCTATTTCATTTAGCATTCTTTCTGAGGCGGCTTCTTTTTCTTTCATTTGGGGATTGTTTCTTTTTCTTCCCATTGTTTGTGAGACTCTTCTTGTTAGTCTCTGCTTCTTAAATTGATCTGTTCTGACTCCTTCGGTTTCTGGTGTGAACTTCTATGGTAGAAGACCTGTGAGGTTCAGTGATGCAGTCTCCTTGATCTCCTGAGCTCCCTGGTCTTGGGATGTCATTTATGTTGGCTCTCTGTATGTCTTTGAGTTTTGACTGTTGTTGGACCTTTCTTTGGTGTGTCCTTCCCTCCAGCTGGTTAACTGAAGGTCACTCCTTCTACAGTCCACCACATCTTGTATTCTGTTATGCAGGTATGGGCAGGTTGTGTTGAAGTTGGTTCTTCTATGTGTACAAGGTTTTGAGGATTCTCTCTTGCTTTTGTTCAGTTGTTTGTTCTGGGTAATTTCTCCACCATTTAGTTGTATTTCCAGATAGGTCATAAGTTAAGTTAGTGTGGCTTCCACTCCCTCCTTCACCCTCTTCCATTGTTATCTGTTGGCCGTTCCTTTGTTGGTAGGTTTCTTCTTCCTGCAGGTATCCTGGTGTTCACATTTTCCACCTACTCTTTCTTGTGATCAGTTGGAGGGGGAAGGCAAAATGGTTTAAGACAGCAGGAATGTATTCTACATTTAAAGTAACAAACTGTAGAGTAGACATAGGAGATCCTTTGGATATGTATAGTGTTAACCATAATATTTCACCCAACTACCCACTTTTTAGAAGGGGTGAAAAGAAGATAAGACTCTCATTGAGGGGGAGGATTATGAGTTGGGTCTAGAAAGCAGTGAGTATGTGGGAGGTCAGATTATGAGGTAAAATGAGAGTAAAGGATAGAAAATAGTTGTAGTGTGTGAGAGAATAGAGTTAACCACAACAATAATAAATTTTTGGAAACCGTGAAGTGGGCTAAGATCTGGGAAGGGTGCTGTGTATTTACAATTGTATGGTACAGCAATTATTTACAATAATAATGGAGCAACAATCATATGACAGAATCTATATGATCTGAATAACAAGAATGGGAAGTATAGGACCTAGAGTAGTGTGCTAATGGAACACAAAGGAAGTGAAAGACAGTAAATTAAAAATACACTATGAAAAAGAGAACAAGGGAAACCAGTCAAACAATGCAATTTAACCAGCCATGTGAAGAAGACTAAATAGAAGAGAAATACAAAAATACTAATAAAATGAAAGATGTAATAATGAAAAAATAATAATACAAATATACAATAGCTTGCAAGTTCTCTGGAGTAGAACAGTGAAATTTGTCTCACTGTCTCAGCTGTTAGGACGACCCCTCTCTGGGTCCAACTCAGGTCTTTTCACGGTTTCAGGTTTTATTGTCTCACTTGTGGGAATTTAGAAAAAAAAAGAAGAAGGAAGAAGAGATAAAAAGGGTAAGAAAGGAAGAAGGGATAAAAAAAGAAAGAAGGAAAGAGAGGAAGAAGGAGTTAAAAGGAAATAAAAATTGTTACTTAAAACAAACAAACAAACAAACAAAAAAAAACTCTTGCTGGCTTCAAACTGGCCAAGCCAGTTCTGCTGGTCTTCCTGGCTGCAGTAGGCTGAGTGGGAATTGGTTTTGCTTTTCTCTCTTCCTGAGCAGCACTCTGCCAGCTTCCAGCCCAGTTCTCCAGTTCACCGCCTGGCCCACAGTGCCCCTGTGCACCCAGCCTAGACCTTCAGTCCACCAGTTGCACTGTCCCTGAGGTGCACAAATTAGGGGCAATTTACACACCCACTTCTCGCTCTTTGCTGTCTGAGATGCTAGGGACTCTCAGCGCCCCCTCAGGCCAGTTCAGCCTTCACACTGAGTCCAGTCTCTCTGGGGATTGCTAATTCCCTGAGCCCTGAAGTTCTCCTCTGCGGAGGCATCTCTGCCTTCCTCTCAGAGACCTAGTCAGTCCTGCAGGGCAGGGATGCCACCATGGCTGCAGCTGTGGATGCAGGTGCATACCTCCTCTGGTGCTTCCCCGGGGGCACAGGGGTTCCCTCTGCACAGCGGGGTCAGGCGTACTGTGTCCCAGGGCTGCGGGTGTGGCTGTACAAGCAGCCTCCCATTCTGCAAATTTGGGCGGGCACTCTCTCCTGGGCTACTGGTGTGAGCGTGGGGCCTTCCGTGCCACCACAGGAGTGCCCAGCGGCTGGGTGGTGAGGAGGCCAGAGTGGCTGCTACAGGGAATTCCCCAAAGAGCCACCGAGTGTCTCTTTTTTCACCTTTTCTTTTTGAAAAATTCCTCCTGCTCAAGCCTGCCACTTCATGCAAGGGCCTGGTCTCTCCCACAGCCCCACTCTCCAACCACACTGGGGACTATCCCAGTCAGGGTCCATCTTGGCCCAACTCTCAACTCTCCCCAGCCAGCGACCACAGTCTCCATGGGTGCTCACAGCCCCTGTG
>PVJI01017995.1:0-34355 GCA_004026765.1 Micronycteris hirsuta
AATGGGGAGAAGGGTTTTCAGGAACCACTATACAGGACACGTGGACCGAACCAAGGGGGAGGAGGGAGGTGGTGATGGAGGGGGTGGGGGCAGGGGAGGGTAGAGGATGCATAGAACTGTAATTGAACAACATTGAAGTAATTATAAAAAGAAAAAAAAGTATATTTTCTAGGCTTGTACTCTTTTTGCCTGCAACAATGCTGGGTAAAAGCCATTACTGCCCCCACTGATACAACCTATTTTAAAAACTACAAAAAAAAAAAAGTCGGGGGATACCTATCCAGGAGAGGACTGGCGGATTGATTTTATAAAAATGCCTCCTTGTATGGAATATAAATACTTACTAGTTCTGATAGATACCTTTACTGGATTGATTGAGGCTTTTCTGACAAGGTTGGAGAAGTCCACAGGTATAACAAAAGATCTCCTAAAGAAAATAAACCCTGATTTAGTCTCCCACAATCCCCACAAAGTGATAATGGGCTTCACTTCTAAGATCACTCAAGAAGTCTCTGAAGCTCTAGGCATAAAATATTATCTCCACTCTAATTGGAGACTGCATCCCTCTGGAAAGGTGAATGGGAAAATCAAGCTTTAAAAAGAATGTTAGCAAAACTTTGTCAGGAGACTTATGAGAACTGGGCTAAGTTGCTACCTATAGCTCTTAGGAGAATTAGCGGCTCCCCTGAGGCAAATACTAGCCTTGGTCCATTGAAAATTCTGTATGGCCAACGTTTTTTAACTTTCAATCTAATAGTTGATACAGGGACCCATCAAATAGTTAAGTAAATAATAAACTTAAGGCAAGTACAAAAGGCTTTACAGGAATATAAAAACAAAGTTTTCTCAGCCCCAAAAGGGAACTTTCAAACTGCTATGTCTCCAGTGGACTGGATACTCCTTAAAACTTGGAAAGAGGGATCACCAGCAGACCAACTCAACCCTAAATGAAAGGACCCTACCAGGGAGATCTGAGTACCCCATGGGACAATAGTTGGGTTCATATTTCCAGGGTAAAGCCAACTCCTGCTGATCCTGATCTGACCCAGGACTAGCTGGAAACCCAAAGCCCAGACTGTAACACACAGCCACTAGAGGACCTGTTTAAAAGTAAGAAACCCTAAAAGATGAGTAATGATTAATGATGTACAGAAGTTACCATTGTATTGAATACTTGCCCTTTTTGGAATTTTTCTATCAGTACTGATCTTCTGTATGGATGCTTATTTACTTCCTTCTGGGTGGAATCATATCTATGCGTGTCCAAATTGAAAATGTCTTTGTTGTTTTTATTAACCATTCTCTACACCCTATATAGGGAAATGGGCTGAAAAAAATTTTTTTTATTGTTGTTCAAGTACAGTTGTCTGCCTTCTCCCTCACTACTCCCCCCAACCCCAGACATCCCCACCTCCCCGCTGATGCCAAAGCCCCCCTTTGGTTTTGTCCATGTGTTCTTTATAGTTGTTCCTGAAAACCCTTCCCCATCCCCACCCCATTATTCCCTCCCACCCACTGGTTACTGTGAGATTGTTCTTAATTTCAATGTCTCTGGTTACGTTTTCCTTGCTTGTTTGTTTTGTTGATTAGGTTCCAGTTAAAGGTGAGATCATATGGTATTTGTCACCACCTGGCTTATTTTACTTATCATAATGCTCGCCAGTTCCATCCATGCTGTCGCAAAAAATAGGAGCTCCTTCTTTCTTTCTGCTGTGTAGTATTCCATTGTGTAAATGTACCGTAGTTTTTTGATCCACTCATTTGTTGATGGGCACTTAGGTTGCTTCCAGCACTTGGCTATTGTGAATTGTGCTGCTATGAACATTGGAGTGCATAGGTTCTTTTGGATTGGTGTTTCAGAGTTCTTAGGATAATCCCAGCAGTGGAATTGCTGGGTTGACAGGCAGTTCCATTTTAGTTTTCTGAGGAAATTCCATACTGTTTTCCATAGTGGTTTCACCAGTCTGGAATCCCACCAACAGTGCACTGGGGTCCCATTTTCTCCACAACCTCTCCAACACTTGTTGTTTGTTGCTTTGTTTAAGATGGCCATTCTGACTGGTGTGAAGTGGAATCTCATTGTGGTTTTAATTTGCATCTCTCTGATGACTAGTGACGCTAAGCATCTTTTCATATGTCTGTGGGCCCTCTGCATGTCCTCCTTGGAGAAGTGTCTGTTTAAGTCCTTTGCTCACTTTTTAATTGGGTTGCTTGTCTTCCTCGAGTGGAGTTGTGTGAGCTCTTTATATATTTTGGAGGTCAAATCCTTGTTTGAGTTATCATTGACGAATATGTTTTCTCATACAGTTGGCTCTCTTTTCATTTAATGCTGTTTCCTTTAGCTGTGCAGAAGCTCTTTATTTTGATGAAGTCCCCTTTGTTTATTCTTTATGTCCCTTGCCGTAGGGGATATATTGGTGAAAATATTGCTGCAAGGAATATCTCAGATTTTCCTGCCTATGTTCTTTAGAACTTTTATGGTGTCATGACTTATATTTAAGTCTTTTATCCACCTTGAATTTATTTTTGTGGATGGTGTAAGTTGGTGATCAGTTATAGTTTTTTTTTGCATATAGCTGTTGAGATCTCCCAACACCATTTGTTGAAGAGGCTATTTTTAATCCATTTTATGCTTCTGTCCCCTTTGTCAAATATTAATTGACCAGAGAGACTTGGGTTTATTTCTGGGCTCTCTGTTGTTCCATTGGTCTATCTGTCTGCTCTTATACCAGTACCAGACTGTTTTGATTACAATTGCCTTGTAATACAGTTTGATATCAGGTATTGTGATCCTTCCTACTTTGTTCTTTCTCAAAATTGCTGCAGCTATTTGGGGTCATTTATGGTTCTATATAAATTTTTGAAGTGTTCTATATCTGTGAAATATGTCAGTGGTAATTTAATAAGTATTGCATTGAATCTATAAATTGCTTTGGGTAGTATGGACTTTTTTTCTTATTTTTTCCTCATTTTTTATAGGGTAACAATCTAACAGGCCATGACTTTTTTTTTTGTTTTGATATACAAGTTGTCCTTTATTTCCTTTTCTCGCAGGAACAGCACTTATCCAGCACTGATATAATTTATATTTATTTTATTATAATTTTTAAAAATTTAATTTTAGTTAGTATGTAACATTATATTAGTTTCAGGAATACAGTATAGTGATTTGACATTGATATACCTTACAATGTGATCACCACATTAAATCTAGTAGTCATCTGTCACTGTGAAAGTATACCACCATATTATTAACTATATGCCCTTTCACCTTTTTTCTTTTTCTTTTTTAAATTATATTTTATTGATTATGCTATTACAGTTTTCCCAATTCCACCCCCCTTTTGCCCCCTCCACCCTGCAACCCCCAACCCTCCAGCATCACCAACCCCCCTTGGTTCATGTCCATGGATTATAACATAGGTTCTTTAAATTCTCTGTTTCCTATACCATTTTTGACCTCTCACTGTCTAATGCCTACAAATTATGCTTCTTTTTCCCTGTATACCTCTTACCCCCATTCCTCTCCCGCCTCCAAAAATGCTCCGTGTGATGTCCATTTCTCTGATTCTGTTTCTGTTCTAGTTTGTTTAGTTTTTGTTTTCATTGTTTTCCTTCCTCCTATTTTTTTAGGTTTATTTGTTGATAGTTGTGAGTTTGTTGTCATTTTACGATTCATAGTTTTGATCATCTTTTTCTTAGATAAGCCCCTTTAACATTTCATATAATAAGCGCTTGGTAATGATGATCTCCTTTAACTTTATCTTGTCTGGGAAATACTTTACCTGCCCTTCCATTCTAAATGATAGCTTTGCTGGATAGAGTAATCTTGGATGTAGGTCCTTGCCTTTCATGACTTCAAATACTTCTTTCCAGTCCCTTTTGCCTGTAAGTTTTCTTTTGAGAAATCAGCTGATAGCCTTATGGGCACTCCATTGTAGGTAACTGTCTCTTTTCCTCTTGCTACTCTTAATATTCTCTCTTTATCTTCAATCTTGGGTAACTTAATATGATGTGCCTTGGTGTGTGCTTCCTTGGGTCCAACTTCTTTGGGACTCTCTGAGCTTCCTGGACTTCCTGAATATCTATTTCCATTGCCAGATTGGGGAAATTTTCCTTCATTATTTGTTAAAATAAGTTTTCAATTTCTTGCTGTTCTTCTCTTTCTGGCACCCCTATAATTTGGATATTGGAACAATTCAGGTTGTCCCAGACGTTTGTAAGACTCTCTTCACTTTTTTTGAATTCTTGTTTCTTCATTCTGTTCTCCTTGGATGTTTATTTTTTCCTTTTGTTCCAAATCATTGCTTTGAGTCCTGGTTTCCTTCATGTCGCTGTTGGTTCCCTGAATATTTTGCTTTATTTCATTTTGGGTATCTTTCATTTTTTGGCCATGCTCAAGTAGTTCTGTGAACATATTGATTACCCGGGCTTTAAATTTTCCATCAGATAAGTTGGCTAGTCTTCATCATTTAGTTCTCTCTCTGAGGTTTTGCACTGTTCTTTCATTTTGGGATACTTTGATGATGTTAATTTTTCCAATCCATGAACATGATACATGCTTCCATTTGTTTGTGTCTTCCTTAATTTCTTTTTTCAGGGTTGTGTAGTTTTATGAGTACAGGTCTTTTACCTCCTTGGTTAGGTTTATCCCTAGGTACTTTACTTTTCTTGGTGCTATATCAAATGGGATTTTCCCCCCTAATTTCTGTTTATGATATTTAATTGTTGGTGTATGAAAATGCCTTTGATTTCTGAATATTGACTTGGTATCTTTCTGTTTTGCCAAATTCAATTATTAGTTCAAATAATTTTTTCGTGCATTCTGTAGGATTTTCTAAGTACACTATTATGTCATCTGCAAACAATGGCAGTTTTACTTCCTCCTTTCCAGTTTGGATGCCTTTTCTTTCTCTTTATTGTCTGATTGCTGTAGCGAAGACTTCCAATACTGTGGTAAATAGGGGTGGTCAGAGTGGACATACTTGTCTTGTTCCTTATCTTAGTGGGAAAGATTTAAGATTTGGCCCATTGTTGGCTGTAGGTCTCTCATATATGGCCTTTATTATGTTGAGGAATGCTCCCTCTATTCCCACTTTGCTGAGTGTTTTTATCATAAATGGGGGCTGTACTTTATCAAATGCTTTTTCCACAACTTTTGATATGATCATGTGATTTTTGTCTTGGTTTTTGTTTATGTGAAGTAATATGTTTATTGATTTGCAAATATTGTACCAACCTTGCATCCCTGGAATGAATTCCACTTGATCATGGTATATGATCTTTTTAACATACTGCTGGATGTGGTTTGCCAATATTTTGTTGAGGATTTTAGCATCTATGTTCATCAGTGATATTGGCCTGAAGTTTTCTTTATGATGTCTTTATCTGGTTTTGGGATTAGGATGATTCTAGCTTCATAAAAAGAGTTTAGGAGTCTTGTGTTTTCTTTGATTTTTTTGGAATAGTCTGTGAAGGATAGAAGTTAGCTCTTCCTTAAATATTTTGTAGAATTCTCCTGTGGAACCATCCCATCCAGGGCTTTTGTGTTCTGGGAGTTTTTTGATTACTGCTTCTGTAACAGGGTGCAGCCAAGGGGGCCCCCCAAACGGGGATTTGTAATGGGGTCCATAGCTCAGGGTTTCCAGGAAATATTAGAAAAAATATATATGTAGGATGTTCTCACCCCCACGAGCCTGAGCTGGCGGATAGGATGCATTGAGCAGGGACATTAAAAGTTGTTTTGAATAGCAACAGTTTTGCAGATAACTTCTAGAACGGTCATTTGACATATCTATAACCTTTAGCTTGTTTCATAGTTATGTGAAATAGCTATGGCCATACTTGGAGCCAGGGGGATGGGAGTGACTTCAACTCATGATGTAACTGGGAGGCAACTCCCTCTGGGTACAGCACCTGTGTAAAAGCTTGCAGATGATTGGCTCAACGCCATAGGGCCATGCCTACCTGTACTTATTATGGCAGCCCAGTCAAACTGGAAGAATATGGGAATGCTGGCAGGTGTAACTGATTGTGGGAGGAGTCAGAAATGGAGCTGCAGAGGAAGATTGGCACTGGGGTTTAAACCTAGGCACAGCAGCCATGCATGGCTTTTTGGGACATGCGTCTTTGGTGAAAGCTGGCACAGTGCAGCTTTAGGGTGCTCCCTTTTTGCCACATAGCATAGGAAGCTGGAGAGACTTTGCTTGGAAGGGGTGAAAGGATTCTTGCTGGTGGGCCATGAGAAGGTGCCACATGGTTTTGGATTAACTGGAGATTGCAGCGGTGGCACAGCTGATGGTGCTGGAACTGAGGGGCTGCCTGAACCATGAACTTCTACTTTTCCTGAGATATGGTACCCTGGACTGGGCAAAAAGAAGAAGGAAGGACTGTGCATTTGTGGGTATTCTAAAGGACTTTGGTATTTTTAATGAAGACATTAAGTCATTATTCTAAGTATAACTTCTTAAATAAATACTTTCCTTTTCACCAGTCTCTGGCATTGAGAGATGTCATCCTCTGGTGGCAGGCAAGGCGAACCTAGTATGGGGAGGGGGACCCCAAGAGCACAAGTGTGGGTCCAATCGCTAATAGTTTATCATTTTCCCCCATCCCCGGGTCTGTTCTATAACAATTTTCACTTGTTTCCAGTAACTTTTTGATTTCTTCCTTGATCTCATTCTTGACTCATTCATTTTTTAATAGCATGGTAGTCAATCTCCATGAGTTAGTGTGTTTGACTTTTTTTCTTGAGGTTGGTTTCTAGTTTCAGCCCTTGTGGTCTGAGAAGATGCTTGATATAGGGAAGATGGCAGTGAGATAGGTGGGAGGGGAGTCCACTTCTCCTTGTGCATGGGTGAAACACCTAGCCCATCTCCTGAGGAACAGAGTGAATAGCCAATGGTATTACATCATACATGAAGATTGGAGACCAAAAATTGTAGGGGACATTGAAAAATCAGACAGTAAGGAGAGTGCTTAGGGACAATAAGATCCCTGGGATTGGCACGGGTGACCAGGGTGGCTTCAGCCCCAGGCCCAGTGCCCCTGGATCTGCTGCAAGATTCTTGGGAGAGAGCCAGGCTGGGCTGTGTGAGAGGCCAGGTGCTTGTTTGGACACGTGGGCTTGAATAGGAGGAATTTTTCAAAAAGAAAAAGAGAAAAAAAGAGGAACTCCACAGCTGTTTGGGGAATTCTCCACAGCAGCCTCCCACCTCCTGTGCCCCTGCCCTCACACCTGGTGATACTTGGCCTACAACAGCCCACACACACCCACTCCAGAAACACCAGGGATAGTGTACACCTGTCCTCAGAGCTCATGCCCAAGGCACCAGGGATGTAGCGCCTCCCATCCAGCCCCCGTGCCCAGAGCCCTGCAGGGCTGACTGGCTCTTTTGCAGAAAGGTGGAAGCGCCCTGCCGAGGGGAGCTGCAGCCCCTGGAAAGACATGACTCAGTGGGGGACTGAACTACCATGAAGGGGTGCTGGGAGTCCCTAACATCTAGGACAGTAAAGAGCAAGAAGGCAGTGTGTGAGTTGCCCCTAGTTCGTGCACCTCAAGGACAGTGCAACTGGTGGACTAAAGGCCTACGCTGAGCGCAGGAGGGCACTGAGGAACTGGACTGGAGGCTGGACAACAGCGAAGAGTGCAGTGCAGGAAGGGAGAAAAATGAAACCAATCCCTTCCAAGCCTGAAGCACCCAGGAACACCTGCAGAACAGGCCTGAACGGTTTAAAGACAGCAGAAGGATTTTTTAAAAATTCCTTCTTCCTTTCAGTCCTTCTTTCTTTTTATACTTTTTAAAATTACTTTATTGTTGTTCAGTTACATTTGAGAATGCCGTTCTCTGCATTTTCTTCCCTCCCCTTCCCCCTACCCCTCCCAAAGCCACCTGCCTCCCATGCTTCCACACTCCCCTTTGGTTTTCTGTATCCGTTCATTTTACTAGTTCCTGAAAACCCTTCTCCCCACAGTCCTTTCCCCCTCCCCTCTGGCTATTGTTACATTGTTCTTAATTTCAATGTCTCTGGTTATATTTTGTTCGCTTTTATCTTTTGTTTATTGTGTTCCAGTGAAAGGAGAAATCATATGTTATTTTTCCCTCACTGCTGGCTTATTTCACTTAGCATAATGCTCTCCACTTCCATCCATGGGGTTACAAAGGGTATAAGTTCCTTCTTTCTCTCTGCTGCATAGAATTCCATTGAGTAACTGTACCATAGTTTCTTGATCCACTCATTTACTGATGGGAACTTAGGTTGCTTCCAGCACTTGGCTATTGTAAATTGTGCTGCTATGAACATAGGTGTGCATAAGTCCTTTAGGATTGGTGTTTCAGGGCTCTTAGGGTATAATCCCAGCAGTGGAATTGCTGGGTCAAAAGGCAGTTCCATTTTCAGTTTTCTTGGGAAGTTCCATACTGTTTTCCACAGTGGCTGCACCAGTGTGCATTCCTACCAACAGTGCACTAGGGTTCCCTTTTCTCCAAAACCTCTCCAACACTTGTTTGTTGATGTGTTTATGATGGCCATTCTGGTGTGAGATGATATCTCATTGTGGTTTTGATTTGCAGCTCTCTGATGGCTAGTGATGCTGAGCATCTTTTCATGTCTCTGGGCCCTCTGTATGTCCTCTTTGGAGAAATGTCTGTTCAAGCATTTTGACCATGTTTATTTGGGTTTTTTGTCTTCCAGAAGTGGAGTCTTGTGTGTTTTTTATATATTTTGGAGATCAAACCCTTGTCTGAGGTGTAATTGGCAAATATATTTTCCCATATAGTCGGTTCTCTTTTCATTTTAATGCTGTTTTCTTTAGTCATGCAGAAGCTTTTTAATTTGATGAGGTCCCATTTGTTTATTCTTTCCTTTATGTTCCTTGCTTTAGGGGACATATCAATGAAGATGTTGCTGCATGGAATGCCTGAGATTTTCCTACCAATGTTTTACTTTAGGACTTTTCTGTTGCCATGACTTATATTTAAGTTATTTATCCACCTTGAATTTATTTTTGTGTATGTAGTAGGCTGGTGATTGAGTTTCTTTTTTTTTTTTTTTTGCATGTAGCTGTCCAGATCTCCCAACATCATTTGTTGAAGAGGCTGATTTTACTCCATTTTATACTTCCTCCCCCTTTCTCAAACATTAATTGCCCGTAGAGACTTGGGTTTATTTCTGAGCTCTCTGTTCTGTTCCATTGGCCTATGAGCCTGTTTTCATGCCAGTACCAGGCTGTTTTGATTACAGTAGCCTTGTAATATAGTTTGATATCAGGTATTGTGATCTCTCCTGCTTTGTTCTTCTTTCTCAAAATTGCTGCAGCTATTTGGGGTCATTTATGGTTCCATATAAATTTCTGAAATGTTTCTTCTACATCTGTGAAATATGTCATTGGTACTTTGATAAGAATTGCATTGAATCTATAAATTGCTTTGGGTAGTATGGTGATTTTGATGATGTTAATTCTACCAATCCATGAGTACGGTATATGCTTCCATTTGTTTGTGTCTTCCTTAATTTCTTTCCTCAGTTTTGTATAGTTTTCTACATCAGGTCTTTTACCTCCTTGGTTAGGTTTATTCCTCGGTAATTTATTTTTCTTCTTGTTATATCAAAAAAGTCTTTTTTTCCAGATTCTTGTTTCTGCTATTTCATTGTTGGTATACAAATATGCCTTCAAATTCTGGGCATTGACTTTATATTTTGCTGTTTTGCCAAATATATTTATTAGGTCGAGCAGTTTTTTGGTGGAGTCTATAGGATTTTCTATGTACACTATCATGTCATCTGCAAATAATGACAGTTTTACTTCCTCCTTTCCAATTTGGATGCTTCTTTATTTTTTTAATCCTCCTTCCTTCCTTTTCTTTATTGTTCCTTCTTCCTTCCTTCTTTTTTTATTTATTTTTTAAATTAAACATTTTTAGTTTTAATTTCTTCTTCCTTTCTTTCCTTCTTTCTTTTTTATTCCTTCTTCTTTCCTTCCTTCCTTTCCTTTTTATATCTTCTTCCTTCCTTCTTTTTTAAATTTAAACTTTTTAAAATTCCTCCTCCTTTCCTTCCTTCTATTTTTATTCCTTCTTGATTCCTTCCATCCTTTACTTTGTTATTTATTTTTCCTTCCTTCTTATTTTTAAATTCCTTCTTCCTTTCTTTCCTTTTATCTCTCTTTTTTCTTCACTCCTTCTTTACCTTCCTTTTTTTTACTCCTTCTTTCTTTCTTCCTTCCCTTTGTTTTCTTCTTTTCCCACAGATGATGAATTAAAACCTGGAGCTGTGAAAAGACCAGAGATGGACCCAAACAGGGGTCATCCCAAAAACAGAGACAGTGAGACAAACTTCATTTTGCTACTCCAGAGAACTTGCAAGGTGGGAGCAGTGAACACCAGTACCCTTGCTGAAAGAGGAAACCCAGCAACAAAGGAATGACCAACAGATAACAAAGAAGAAGGTGAAGGAGGTAGTGGAAGGCACACCAAACTCAATCCAGGAGTGATCTTGAAATACAACTAAATAGTAGAGAAATTACCCAGAACAAACAACTGAAAAAGAGAAAGAGAGAAGCCTCAAAACCTTGTACACACAGAAGAATCATCTTCAACACACCCTGTCCACACCAGCACAACAGAATACAAGACATGGTGGATGGAGTGACCCTCAGTTAACCAGCTGGAGGAAAGGACCCACCAAAGAAAGAACCAACAAGAATCAAAGCCCAAAGACATACAGAGAGTCAACATAAATGATAGCCCAGGACCAGAAAGTTCAGGAGATTAAGGAGATTGAACCACTGAATCTTACAGGTATTCTACCATAGAAGTTCACACCATAAACCCAGGGAATCAGAACAGATCAAATTAAAAAGCAGAGGCTAACAAGAAGAGTCTCAAAAACAATGGGGAGACAAAGAAATAATCCCCAAATGAAAGGAAAGGAGGAAGCCCCAGAAAGAATGATAAACAAAACAAGGCCAGTCAACTATCAGATACTGAGTTCAAAGCACTGGTAATCAGAAAGCTCAATGAGCTCACAGAGAATTACCTGAAACTACAGGGAAACTACATTGAACTCAGTGCAAACTATATCAACATAAAAAAGGAAATAGAAACTATCAACAAGGGCCAAGAGGAAATGAAGAATACAATTTCTGAACTGAAGAACACAGTAGAAGGAATCAAAAGCAGGCTTGATGAAACAGGATATCGGGTCAGCGAGCTGGAGGACAAGGTAGAATAAAACACCCAGAAAGAGAAAGAAAAGAAAACAGAGGCTCAGAAAGAATGGAGAGGGATTAAGGGTAATGAACGACAATATGAAATATAATAATATCTGCATAATAGGAATGCCAGAAGGAGAAGAAGGACAAGGAATAGAAAACCTATTTGAAAAAGTAATGATGGAAAACTTCCCTAATTTGATTAGAGAAAAAGCCACACAAATCCAGGAAACACAGAGAGTCCCAATTAAGAGGAACCCAAAGAGGCCCACTTCAAGACACATCATCATTAAAGTGGTAAAATTACAAGACAAAGAGAGAATCCTAAAGACATCAAGAGAGAAACAGGAAGTAACATGTAAGGGCACCCTGATAAGGTTAGGAGCTGACTTCTCAATAGAAGCACTCCCAGCCAGAAGAGAATGGCAAGAAATACTCCCAGTAATGAGAACCAGAGGCCTGCAACCAAGGCTACTGTACCCAGCAAGGCTCTCAATCAAGATAGATGGCCAAATAAGGAGCTTCCCAGACAAAAGAAGTCTAAAAGAATACAACTCCATGAAACCAGCTCTGCAAGAGATGCTAAAGGGACTGCTTTGAAGAAAGGAAGGAAAAAAGAGAGAGAGAGAGAGAGAGGTACGAAAAAATGGCAATGAATAAGTATCCATAAATAATAATCTTAAAAGGAAATGGATTAAATGCTCCAATCAAAAGACATAAAATAGCTGAATGGATAAGAAAGCATGACACGTACATATGCTGCTACAAGAGACCCACTTCAGGACAAAAGACATACACAGTCTGAAAGTGAAGGTCTGGAAACAAGTTTTTCATGCAAAAGGACTGGAAAAAAGAGCTGAGGTAGCAATACTCAAGAAAGAGCTGGGATAGACAAAATAGATTTCAAAAAAAAGGGTCATAAAGAGAGACCCAGAAAAACACTTCATAATACTCAAGGGAAAAATCGATCAAGAACACATAAACATTGTAAATATATATGCACCCAAAATATGAGCACCCAAATATAAAAAGAAAATCTTGGAGGACTTCAAGAAAGACATTGACAGAGACACAATTATAGTAGGGAGTTTTAACACCCCACTGTCAAAAATGAATGGACCTTCCAAACAAAATATCAACAAAGATATTGTGGCATTGAACAATGCCCTAGATGAAACGGACTTAACTGATATATATGTAGACCCTTTCATCACAAAGAAGAAAAATACATTCTTTTCAAATGCACATGAAACATTTTCAAAGATAGACGGCATGATAGGACACAAAACAAGCCTCAACAAATTCAAGAAAATTGAAATCATATCAAGCATTTTCCCCAACCACAAAGGACTGAAATTAGAAACCAACCCAAAGGAAAAAAACCCCAACACACTCAAAATCATGGAGATTGAAAAGCATGCTACTAAAAAATGAATGGGTCAAGAATGAGATGGAGGAAATCAAAAATTTCTTGAAACAAATGAAAATGAACTCACAACAACCCAAAACTTATGGGACACAGCGAAGGCCTTCCTGAGAGGGAAGTTCATAGCTATACAGTCCTACCTAAAAAATATAGAAACATTTCAAGTAAACGACCTAACACTACCTCTACAAGAACTGGAGGAACAACAACAAAAACAGTCCAGAGAAGGTAGAAGGAAGAAAATAACCAAGATGGAGCAAAATTAAATGACATAGAGATGAAAAGCACAATTCTAAAGATCAATGACTCCAGGAGCTGGTTCTCTGAAAAGATAAACAAAATTGACAAGCCTCATAAAGGAAGAAAAAAAGAAGACCCAAATAAACAAAATCAGAAATGAAAGAGGAGAGATTACAACTGATACCACAGAAATACAAACGATTATAAGAAATTACTGCAAAGAACTGTATGCCAAAAATTTTAAAACTTAGGCAAAATGGACAAATTTCTAGAAAAATATACTTTCCAAAACTCAATGAAGAAGAAGCAGAAATCCTGAACAGACCAATAACTGCAGACGAAATTGAAGCAGTAATAAAAAATTTCCCAACACACAAAAGGCCAGGACTGGACGGTTTCACAGGAGAATTGTACAAAGCATTTAAGGAAGAGCTAACCCCAATCCTTCACAGACTGTTCCAAAAAATCCAAAATGATGGAAGACTCCCAAACTCTTTTTATGAAGTCAGCATCATCCTAACTCCAAAACTAGATAAAGACACAGCAAAGAAAGAAAACTTCAGGCCAATATCGCTGATGAACATAGATGCTAAATCCTCAGCAAAATATTGGCAAACTGCATCCAGCAATACATTAAAAACATCATACACCATGACCAAGTGGGATTCATCCCAGGGATGTAAGGATGGTACAATATTTGCAAATCACTAAATGTAATATATCACATGAACAAAAGCAAAGACAAAAATCATATGATGATATCAATAGATGCAGAAAAAGTATTAGATAAGGTACAGCACCCAATTATTATAAAAGCATTCAGCAAAGTGGGAATAGAGGGAGCATTCCTCAACATAATAAAGGCCACATATGAGAGACCTACAGCTAACATTATACTCAATGGGAAAAAACTAAAATCTTTCCCACTAAAATCAGGAACAAGGCAAGGTTTTTGTGTCCACTATCACAATTCCTATTCAATGTAGCACTCACTGGAAGATTTAGCCACAGCAATCAGACAAGAAGAGGAAATAAAAGGCATCCAAATTGGAAAGGAGGTAACAAAACTGTCATTGTTTGCAGATGACATGATAGTGTACATAAAAAATCCTGTAGACTGCAGAAAAGAACTGCTCGACTGAATAACTGAATTTGGCAAAACCATGGGATACAAAGTCAATACCCAGAAATCTAAGGCATTTTTGTACACCAACAATAAAACATCAGAAGCAGAAACGAGGAAAAAATTCCCATTGGAAATTGCAACAAGAAAAATAAAGTACCTAGGAATAAACTGAACCAAGGAGGTGAAAGACCTGTACTCAGAAAACTACACAACACTGAAGAAGGAAATTAAGGAAGACACAAGCAAATGGAAATATATACCGTGTTCATGGATCGAAAGAATTAACATCATCAAAATGTCCATATTACCCAAAGCAATTTATAAATTCAATGCAATACCTATTAAAGTACCAATGGCATATTTCATAAATATAGAACAATCACTTCAAAAATTTATATGGAACCATAAATGACCCTGAATAGCTGCTGCAATTTTGAGAAAGAAGAGCAAAGTAGGAGGGATCAAAATACCTGATATCAAAATGTATTACAAGGCCATTGTAATCAAAACAGCCTGGTGTAAAAACAGACAGATATACCAATGGAACAGAATAGAGAACCTGGAAATAAACCCAAGTTTCTAACGTCAATTAATTTTCAATAAAGGGAGAAGGAGCATAAAATGGATTCAAAACCTCTTCAACAAATGGTGTTGGGAGATCTGAACAGCTACATGCAAAAAAAAAAAAAAAAAAAAAAAAAAAAAAAAAAAAAAAAAAAAAAAAAAAAAAAAAAAAAAAAAAAAAAAAAAAAAAAAAAAAAGAAAGTCAAGCACCAACTTAAACCATACAGACAAATAAATTCAAGGTGGGTAAAAGATTTAAATAGAAGTGGTGACACATTTAAAATCCTAGAGGAGAACATAGGCAGGAAAATCTCAGATATTTCACGCAGCAGTATATTCACTGATATGTCCACTTGAGCAAGGGACATAAAGGAAAGAATAAACAAATGGGATCTCATCAAAATAAAAAGCTTCTGCATGGCTAAAAAAACAGTATTAAAATAAAAAGAGAACCAACTGTATGGGAAAACATATTTGCCAGTGATACCTAAGACTAGGCTTTAATTTCCAAAATACATAAAGAACTCACATGAGTCCATTCTAATAAGACAAGTAACCCAAGTAAAAAATGGGCGAAGAACTTGAAGAGTCACTTCTCCAAGAAGAACATATAGAGGGTCCAGAGACATGAAAAGATGGTCGGTATCGCTGGCTATAAGAGAGATGCAAATTAAAACCACAATGAGATACCACCTCACACCATTGAGAATGGCCATCACAAACAAACAACAAACAACAAGTGTTGGAGAAATTGTGGAGAAAACGGAACCATAATGCACTGTTGGTGGGATTGCAGACTGGTGAAACCACTATGGAAAACAGCATGGAATTTCCTCAAAAAGTAAAAACCTATCTGCCTTTTTACCCGGCAATTCCACTGCTAGGATTATACCCTAAAAACCCTGAAACATCAATCCAAAAGAACTTATGTACTCCAATGCTCAGAGCAGCACAATTTATAATAGCCAAGTGCTGGCAGCAACCTAGGTGCCCAAAAGTAAATGAATGGATCAAAAAACTATGGTACATTTACACAATGGAATGCTATGCAGCAGAAAGAAAGAAGGAGCTCCTATTCTTTGCAACAGCATGGATGGAACTGGAAAACATTGTGCTAAGTGAAATCATCCAGGTGGTGAAAGACAAATACCATATGATCTCACCTTTAACAGAAACCTAATCAACAAAGCAAAGAAACAAGCAAAATGTAACCAAAGACACTGAAATTGAGAGCAGGGTGATGGTCACCATAGGGCAGTGAAAGGAATTTTAGAGGAAAAGGGTGAAGGGTTTGCAGGAGCAATTGACATGGTCAATAATGGGGGGGAGGGGTTGGAGGTGGTAGGGAGGTGGGGAGGGCTCTGGGGTTGGGCTGGGGTGAGGGGAAAGGGCAGAAAACTGTACTTGAAAAATTAAAAAATAAATAAAAAATTTAAAAAACCCCAACAATTCCAGCATTGTATTCTGAAAAAAAAAAAAAGATGCTTGATATGATTTTAATTTTCTTGAATTTGTTGAGGCTTGTTTTGTGTCCTAGCATGTAGTCTGTCTTTGAAAATGTTTCATGTGCGTTTGAAAAGAATGTGTATTTTGCTTCTTTGGATGAAAGGCACTCTATATATCAGTTAAGTGCATTTTACCTAGGGCATTGTTAAATACCACAATATCGTTTTTGATATTTTGTTTGGAAGATCCATTTTTGACAGTGGGACATTAAAATCTCCTACTATAATTTTGTTGCTGTCAATATCTTTCTTGAAGTCCTCCAAGATTTTCTTTATGTTTTTGCGTGGTCATATGTTCGGTGCATATATCTTTACAATGTTTATGTCTTCTTGCTGGATTTTTTCCTTGAGTATTATGAAGTGGCCTTCTGAGTCTCTCTTTATGACACTTTTTTTGAAGTCTATTTTTTCTGATATTAGTATTGCTACCCTGGGTTTTTTCCTGTCCATTTGTTTCAAATGTTTTTCCAGACCTTCACTTTCACTCTGTGTAGGCGTTTTGTTCTGAGGTGGGTCTCATGTAGGCAGCATATGTGTGGGTCATGATTTATTATCCATTCAGCTACTCTATATCTTTTGATTGGAGCATTTAATCCATTTACGTTTAAGCTTGTTATTGATAGGTACTTATTCATTGCCAGTGTTTCGTACCTGTGTTCCTCTCTTTCTCTGTTTTTTTTTTTTCCTCCTTTTTTAAAAAGCAGACTGTGGGTCATGACGTTTTATCCATTCAGCTATTCTATGTCTTATCTTTGGAGCATTTAATCCATTAACATTTAATATTATTATTTATAGGTACTTATTCATTGCCATTTTAGTTCCTTCATAACTGTGTTCCTCTCCCTCTCACTCTTTTTTTTCATCTTCTTAAAGCAATCCCTTTATCATTTCTTGTAGTGCTGGTATGGATTGAGGTGTATTCTTTTAGATTTCTTTTGTCTCGGAAACTCCTTATTTCACCTTCCATTTTAATAGAGAGCCTTGCTGGGTAGAGTAGTCTTGGTTTCAGGCCTTTGTTTTTCATTACTTGGAATATTCCTTGCCAATCCCTTCTGCATTGGAGTGTTTCCATTGAGAGGTCTGCTGGTAGTCTTATGGGGGCTCCCTTGTATATTACTTCCTGTTTCTTCCTTCCTGCCTTTGACATTCTTTCTTTGTCTTGGAATTTTGCCATTTTAATGATAATATGTCTCGAAGTGGGCATTTTTGGGTTTCTCTTGATTGGGGCTCTGCGTTTCCTGGATTTGTGTGACTTTTTCTCTAATCAAATTAGGGAAGTTTTCCATCATGACTTTTTCAAAAAGGTTTTCTATCTCTTGTTCTTCTTCTGCCTCTGGCATTCCTATTATATGGATATTATTACATTTCATGTTGTCCTGCAGTTCCCTTAATCCCTCTTCATTCTTTCTGAGCCTCTTTTCTTTTTATTTCTTTTTCTGGGTGTTTTTTTTTTTTTTTTCTATCTTGTCCTCCAGCTCACTGATCTGATCCTCTGCTTCATCAACCCTGTTTTTGATTCCTTCTACTGTGTTCTTCAGTTCAGAAATTGTATCCTTCATTTCCTCTTGGCCCTTGTTGATAGTTTCTGTTTCCTTTTTCATGTTGATATATTTGCAGTGAGTTCATTGTAGTTTTCCTGTAGTTTTTTTTTAATACACTGCGACCTCATTGAGTTTCCTTATAACTATTGATTTGAACTCAATATTGATACTTGATTTGCCTCGATTTCATTTATCATTGTTTCTGAGGCCTTCTCCTTTCCTTTCATTTGGGGTTTGTTTCTTTGTGTTCCCATTGTTTGTGAAGCTCTTCTTTTTTTATTTTTTATTTTTTTTAATTTTTATTTTACTTTATTGTTCAATTACAGTTGTCTGCATACTCTCCCCTCCCCTCCCCCTCCAATACCACCTCCCTTCCCTGCCTCCCTCCCCACCCTTGGTTCTGTCCATGTGTCCTCTATAGTGGTTCCTGAAAACCCTTCTCCCCATTGTCCCCTCCTCCCTCCCCCCTGGCTATTGTTAGATTGTTCTTAATTTCAATGTCTCGGGTTAAGCTTTGCTTGCTTTTGTTGATTATGTTCCGGTGAAAGGTGAGATTATATGGTATTTGTCCCTCACCGACTGGCTTATTTCACTTAGCATAATGCTCTCCAGTTCCATCCATACTGTTGCAAAGGGTATAAGCTCCTTCTTCCTCTCTGCTGCGTAGAATTCCATTGTGTAAATGTACTAGAGTTTCTTCATCCACTCATTTGTAGATGGGCACTTAGGTTGTTTTCAGCATTTGGCTATTGTAAATTGTGCTGCTATGAACATTGGAGTGCATAGGTTCTTTTGAATTGGTTTTTCAGGGTTCTTAGGGTTGTGGAACTGCTGGGTCAAAAGGCAGTTCCATTTTTAGTTTTCTGAGGTAATTCCATACTGTTTTCCACAGTGGCTGCACCAGTCTGCATTCCCACCAACAGTGCAGTAGGGTTCCCTTTCCTCCACATCCCCTCCAACAGTTATCTGTTGCTTTTTTGATGATGGCCATTCTGACTGGTGTGAGGTGGTATCTCATTGTGGTTTTAATTTGCATCTCTCTGATGGCTAATGATGTTGAGCATCTTTTCATATGTCTCTGGGCCCTCTGTATGTCCTCTTTCGAGAAGCGTCTGTTCACGTCATTTGCCCATTTTTTAATTGGGTTTTTTGTCTTCCTGGAGTGGAGTCGTATGAGTTCTTTATGTATTTTGGAGATCAAACCCTTGTCTGAGGTATCATTGGCAAATATGTTTTCCCTTACTGTTGGTTCTCTTTTTATTTTCATACTGTTTTCTTTAGCCCCACAAGCTCTTTATTTTGATGAGGTCCCATTTGTTTATTCTTTCCTTTATGTCCCTTGCTCTAGGGGACATATCATTGAAGATGTTGCTGCGTGGAATGTCTGAGATTTTCCTACCGATATTTTCCTCTAGAAATTTTATGGTGTCACGACCTACATTTAAGTCTTTTACACACTTTGAATTTATCTTTGTGTATGGTGTAAGTTGGTGCTCGAGTTTTATTTTTTTGCATGTGGCCGTCCAGCTTTCCCAACACCATTTGTTGAAGAGGCTATTTTTATACCATTTCATGCTTCTGCCCCCTTTGTCAAAGATTAATTGACCGTAGAGACTTGGGTTATTTCTGGGCTCTCTATTCTGTTCCATTGGTCTATCTGACGGTTTTTATGCCAGTACCAAGCTGTTTTGATTACAGTGGCGTTGTAATATAGTTTGATATCAGGAATTGTGATCCCTCCTGCTTTGCTCTTCTTTCTCAAAATTGCAGCTGATATTCGGGGTCGTTTATGGTTCCATATAAATTTTTGAAGTGTTTGTTCTATATCCATGAAATATGCCGTTGGTACTTTGATAGGGATTGCATTGAATCTATAAATTGCTTTGGGTAGTATGGACATTTTGATGATGTTGATCGTTCCGATCCATGAGCATGGTATATGTTTCCATTTGTTTGTGTCTTCCCTGATTTCTTTCTTCAGTGTTGTGTAGTTTTCTGAGTACAGGTCTTTTACCTCCTTGGTGAGGTTTATTCCCAGGTATTTTATTTTTTTTGTTGCTATATGAAATGGCATTTTTCTTGTGATTTCTGCTTCTGATGTTTCATTGCTGTTATATAAAAATGCCTTTGATTTCTGGATGTTGACTTTGTAACCCGCTGTTTTACCGAATTCAATTATTAGATCAAATCGTTTTTTGGTGAAGTCTATAGGATTTTCTAAGTACACTATCATGTCATCTGCAATAATGACAGTTTTGTTTCCTCCTTTCCAATTTGGATGCCTTTTATTTCCTTTTCTTGTCTGATTGCTGTGGCTAAAACTTCCAGTACTATGTTGAATAGAAGTGGTGATAGTGGACAACCTTGTCCTGTTCCTGATCTTAGTGGGAAAGATTTTAGTTTTTGTCCATTGAGTATAATGTTGGCTGTAGGTTTCTCATATATGGCCTTTATTAATGTGAGGAATGCTCCCTCTATTCCCACTTTGCTAGGTGTTTTTATCATAAATGGATGCTGTACTTTGTTAAATGCTTTTTCTGCATCTATTGATATAGATTCATGTGATTTTTGTCTTTGCTTTGTTTATGTGATGTATTACATTTATTGTTTTGCGAATATTGTACCATCCTTGCGTCCCTGGGATGAATCCCACTTGGTCATGGTGTATGATCTTTTTCATGTATTGCTGGATGCAGTTTGCTAATATTTTGTTGAGGATTTTAGCGTCTATGTTCATCAGTGATATTGGCCTGAAGTTTTCTTTCTTTGTTGTGTCTTTATCTGGCTTTGGGATTAGAATGATGCTGGCTTCATAAAAAGAGTTTGGGAGTCTTCCATCATTTTGGATTTTTTGGAATAGTCTGTGAAGGATAGGGGTTAGCTCTTCTTTAAAGGCTTTATAGAATTCTCCTGTGAAACCATCTGGTCCAGGGCTTTTGTGTGTCAGGAATTTTTTGATTACTGCTTCAATTTCATACGCTGTTATTGGTCTGTTCAGGCTTTCTGCTTCTTCTTTATTGAGTTTAGGAAGGTCATATTTTTCTAGAAATTCATCCATTTCTACTAGGTTTTCATATTTCTTGGCATACAGTACTTCATAGTAGTGTCTTACAATACTTTGTATTTCTGAGGCGTCAGTTGTAATATCTCCTTTTTCATTACTGTCTGAGTTTATTTGAGTCCTCTCTCTTTTTTTCTTGATGAGCCTGCTTAAAGGCTTGTTGATCTTTTTTATCTTTTCAAAGAACCAACTTCTGGATTCATTGATCCTTAGAATTGTGCTTTTAGTCAATGTGTCATTTAATTCTGCTCTGATCTTGGTTATTTCCTCCCTTCTACTTGCTTTGGGTTGTCTTTGTTGTTGTAGGCATAGGGTTAAGTTGTTTGTTTGAAATGTTTCTATTGTTTTTTAGGTAGGCCTTTATGGCTCTGAACTTCCCTCTCAGGACTGCCTTCGCTGTGTCCCACAAGTTTTGTGTTGTTGTCAGTTCATTTTCATTTGTTTCAAGGAATTTTTTTATTTCATCCCTAGTCTCATCCTTGACCCATTCATTGTTTAATAGCATGCTATTCAATCTCCATGATTTTGAGTGTTTGGGTTTTTTTTTTTTTTTTCCTTTGGGTTGGTTTCTAATTTCAGTCCCTTGTGGTCAGTAAAAATACTTGGTATGATTTCAATTTTCTTGAATTTGTTGAGGCTTGTTTTGTATCCTATCATATGGTCTATTTTTGAAAATGGTCCATGTGCATTTGAAAAGAATGTGTACTCAGCTTCTTTGGGGTGAAAGGCTATATATATCAGTTAAGTCCCTTTCATCTTGAGTATTGTTCAGTGCCACAATATCTTTGCTGATATTTTGTTTGGAAGATCTGTCCATTTTTGACAGTGGGTTGTTGAAGTCCCCTACTATAATTGTGTTGATATCAATATATTTCTTGAAGTCCTCCATAATTTTCTATATGGATTTCGGTGCTCCTGTGTTGGGTGCGTATATATTTACAATATTTATGTCTTCTTGGTGGATTCTTCCCTTGAGTATTATAAAGTGTGCTCTGGATCTCTCTTGATAGTCCCCCCTTTTTTTTGAAGTCTATTTTGTCTGATATAGTATTGCTACCCCAGCTTTTGTTTTCCTGTCCATTTGCTTGGAAAACTTGTTTGCAGCCCTTCACTTTCAGTCTGTGTAAGTCTTTTGTCCTGAGGTGGGTCTCTTGTAGGCAGCATATGTGTGCAGCATGCTTTCTTATCCATTCAGCTAGTCTATGTCTTTTGATTGGAGCATTTAATCAATTTACATTTAAGGTTATTATCGATAGGTACTTATTCATTGCCATTTTTTTTATATCTGTGTTCCTCTCTCTCTCTTTTCCTTCCTTTCCTTAAAGCAGTCCCTTTAGCATCTCTTGCAGAGCTGGTTTGGTGGGGGTGTATTCTTTTAGACTTCTTTTGTCTGGGAAGCTCCTTATTTGGCCATCTATCTTGATTGAGAGCCTTGCTGGGTACAGTAGCCTTGGTTGCAGGCCTCTGGTTCTCATTACTTGGAGTATTTCTTGCCATTCTCTTCTGGCTTGGAGTGTTTCCGTTGAGAAGTCAGCTGCTAACCTTATCGGGGCTCCCTTGTATGTGACTTCCTGTCTCTGTCTCGCTGCCTTTAAGATTCTCTCTTTGTCTTGGAATTTTGCCATTTTAATTATGATGTGTCTTGAGGTGGGCCTGTTTGGGTTCCTTTTGATTGGGACTCTCTGCGTTTCCTGGATTTGTGTCACTTTTTCTCTCATCAGATTAGGGAAGTTTTCCATCATTACTTTTTCAAACACGTTTTCTATCCCTTGCTCTATTCTGCTCCTTCTGGTATCCCTATTATACGAATATTATTACGTTTGATGTTGTCCTGCATTTCCCTTAATACCTCTTCATTCTTTCTGAGTCTCTTTTCCTGTTCCTGCTCTTTTTGGGTGTTTTTTTCTATCTTGTCTTCCAGCTCACTGATCCAATCCTCTGCTTCATCGAGCCTGCTTTTGATTCCTTCTATTGTATTCTTCAGTTCAGATATTGTATTCTTCATTTCCTCTTGGCCCTTGTGGATAGTTTCTATTTCCTTTTTCATGTTGACATAATGTGCAGTGAGTTCGTTTAAGTTTCCCTCTAGTTTCTTGTAATTTTCTGTGATCTCATCAAGCTTCTTGAGCTTCTTGAGCTTCCTGATAACCAGTGCTTTGAACTCAATATCTGATAGTTGGCTTACCTCTGTTTTGTTTATCATTCTTTCTGGGGCTTCCTCCTTTCCTTTCATTCGGGGATTGTTTCTTTGTCTTCCCATTGTTTGTGAGACTCTTCTTGCTAGCCTCTGTTTCTTAAGTTAATCTGTGAAGTTCTCTGAAGTAGCCAAGTTGATTTTGTGTCACTGTCTCTGTTTTTAGGGCTTACCTTTGTCTGGGTCTAGCTCTGTTCTCTTTTGAACTCCAGGTTTTAATGTCTCACGTGTGGATAAAGAAGAGAGTGGAAGGAAGTAGAAGAAAAAATAAAGTAAAAAAAATAAAAAATAAAACAAAAAATAAAGTAAAAATAAAAAATAAGAAATAAAAAGATGAAAAGACTGGGAATACTAAATGAAAGGAGGGAAGAAGGAATTAAAAAAATAAAGGACAGATAGGAAGGAGGGTGGGGAAAACAAACAAACAAACAAAAAAACTTCTGCTGGCTGGCTTTGAAAGTGTCCAAGCAGGCCTGCTCCCCTGGTCCTCCTGTCTGTGTCAGGCATCTGATCGTTCAATTTCCCCTGTAATCTTGGTCACCAATCTTCATATATGCTGGAATACTGTTGGGTTTTCGCTCTGTTCCTCAGAAAATCAGCTAGGTGTTTCACTTGTGGGGAGGAGGAAGTGGACTCTGCTCCCCCCTATCTTGTCGCCATTTTTTTCTCTCTCATTTGGGCCTTTTTTTTTTCTTTCCCTCCCTTGGTTCGCCTGTTACTTTAAGGGGTGGAGCTTTAGGTGTTCACCAGGGCAGGGAAACCCAGCTGTCTGTTGGGGTGGGGTCACCCACCTTGTTGTGTTTCGAAGCTCTCTGTGGGGGTGGGGTATCCCACGTCACTGTGTTGTGATGTTGTGTGTGAGGGCAGGGCCTGAGAGAACAGTGGCATTTGCTCTGCTCTCCGAACCTCCCCAGCTGCCCACAAGCAAGTTGATCTCCTCCTTGCTGGCTCCGGGGTGAGTGGGCAAGCCTGCACAGTTCTGAGTCCCTCTGGGTCTCCCTAATGAACTCTCCTGTGAGGCTGGGAGTTCCTTCTGCCGCCGCCTCAACCCCCACAGGTGTCCTCAATCAGTGATTTGAGGCTTTATTTCCCTGTGTTGGTGGGCCAAGCAGTCTGTTCTGCCCCCCAGCTATTCCTCCTGGTCTATCCGCTTGCTAATGAGGGACCGCCCTGTCCACTAGTCTCAGCCCCGGTCTCGCAGAGTGTGCCTGCTGCGCTTTGGCCAAGCACGCCCACCACGGGCCACTCCAGGCGGCTGGAGTGCCACTGGCACTGCTCCACAAACCTCGTCTCACCCAGAGCCCTCCACCCGGCTCTGCCCCGCCTACTGGTCTGGATGAATGTGTCTTCTTTAACTCCTTGGTTGTTGGTCTTCCACTCAGGTCAGATTTCTGTCAGATCTGGCTGCCCTTGCCCTCTAAATTGCTTTTTTTTCCTCTTTTGGTTGTGTGAGGAGGAACAGTGCGTCCACCTACGCCTGCATCTTGACCGGAAGTGTGTGAAGCTCTTCTTGTTAGCCTCTGTTTATTAAATTGATTTGTCCTGACTCCCTAGGTTTATGGTGTGAACTTCTGTGGTAGAATACCTGTGAGATTCAGTGGTGCAATCTCCTTAATCTCCTGAGCTCACTGGTCTTGGGCTGTCATTTATGTTGGCTCTCTGTATGTCTTTGGGTTTTGATTGTTGTTGGGTCTTTCTTTTGTGGGTCCTTCTTTCCAGCTAGTTGTGGGACCCGCTTTCCTCCAGCAGAGTGACTGAGGGTCACTCTGCCCACCACGACTTGTATGCTGTTGTGCAGGTGCAGATAGGTTGTATTGGTGCTTGTTTTTCTGTCTGTCAGAGGTTGTGAGGTTTCTCTCTCCTATTATTCAGGTTTTTTTTTTTTTTTCAGGATAATTTCTCTACCATTTAGTTATAATTCCAGGTTGGTCCCTGGAGGAGGTTAATGTGGCTTCATTCACTCCTCTGCCATCTTCCTTTATTATCTGTTGGTTGTTCCTTTGTTGATGGGTTCTCTCTTCCAGTAGGCATATTGGTGTTCACAGCTCCTGCCTACTTTTTTATGTGATCAGTTGGAGGGAGAAGGTAAAATGGATGAAGACATCGGGAGCGTATTCTATGGGATTTAAAGTACCAACCTGTAGAGAAGAGATATGGGATCCTTTGGATAAGTGTAGTGTTAACTGTCATATTTCACCCAACTAGCAACTTTATAGAAAGGGCGGAAAAGAGATAAGATTTTTGTTACGGGGGAAGGGTTGTGAGTTGATCTAGAAAACAGAGAGCTTGTGAGTCGTCAGGTTATGAGATATAGTGTGAGTGAAGGATAGAAAATAGGTGTAGTATGTGAGAGAATAGAGTTAACCACAACAGTAATAAAGTTCAGAAAGATAGTGAAATGGGCTAAGATCCAGGAGGGGTGTCGTGAAGTATTTACAATTGTATGGAATGACAATCATTTACAATAAAACTGGAACAACAATCATATGACCGAAACTATATGATCTGAATAACAAGAATAGGAAGTACACAACCTGGAGTAGTGTGCTATTGCAACACAGTGAAGTGAAAGAAAGAAAATCAAAATATACCATGAAGGGGAGAAGAAGGAAAAGAAGTCTAAAATTGCAATTAAACAAATAATAAAATGAAGAAAATTAAACAGAAAGAAGAGAAATAAAAATACTATTAAAAGAAAAGAAGTGAAAATAATGAAAAAATAATAATAATACAAATAAACAATAGCATGCAAGTTCTCTGGAATAGCAAAGTGAACTTTGTCCCAGTTTTTCAGTTGTTGGGATTAGTTTTGTAATCCTTCTTTGGGTCTGTCTCTGGACCTTTCACACCTCCAGGTCTTATTGTCTCACTTGGGGGAAAAAAAGAGAAAAAAAAAGAATAAAAAAGCTTTCTGCTGACTTTAAAGTGTCTGCTGGATGCCACAGGGTGAGGGGGGTTGGGATTTGCTTTTCTCCTTTCCTATGGTTTTTGGGAGGATGGGGGCCAGGTCTGGGCTGCACTCTTCACAGTTGCCCAGCCTCCAGCCCAGTTCCTCCAGTCACTGCTGGGCCCCGTCTACACCAGGCAGGTACCTTCCATCTACCAGTTGTGCCATCCTTGAGGTGCACCAGTTAGGGACAACTCACATGCTACCTTCTCGCTCTTTGCTTTACTAGGTGCTAGGCACTCTCAAAGTCTCTTCAGGGTAGTTCAGCTCCCTCACTAAGTTAAGTCTTTCTGGGGACTGCTAACTCCCTGAGCCCCGCTGCTCTCTTCTGGGGGGGCTCCTTCTCCTTCCTATTAGCGAGCCAATAAGGCCACCCTGGAGCAGGGGTGCTGCTTCAGCTGTGGTGGCAGGGGCGTGGCTGCAACGCCAGCTTCTGCTGTGGTAGTTGTGGGGGGTAGTGGCAGTGGGGGTGTGGCTAAGGTTGTGGCTGCAGCACTGGGGGTGGCTGCTGCAGGAGATTTACCTAAACAGGGACCAAGAGCCTTTTTTTGAACAAAATCCTTCTGTTCAAGCCTGCTGCTACTAACAAGTGCTCATCCTTTCACACACCCCAACTCTCCAATCAGACTGGGGACTATCCAGGTCAGGGTCTGTCATGGTCCAAGTATTCTCCCTTCTCCAGGTGTCACCTGGATCCCTAGTTTCTCTGGTAATGACCCAGCCAGCATCCACAGTCTCAGTGGGTGAACACTGCCACTGTGTGTCTCCCACTTCATCTTTATTTCCCCCTGCAACTTCAAGCACACCAGTCCATCCTGGCGCCACTGTTTGGCAGGGAGGAAGCTGTTGATTTGGTTCTGTCCTAGGATCTTGCGCAGGTGTCGACAGGCACCAGGCTGGGAGCTGCAGCAGCCCTGGTCCCTGCATTGGACCCAGGGAACTTATTGTCCCCAAACAATCTCCTTATCACATGTTTTTCAATGTCCTCTACAATTTTGGCTTCCAACTTTCGTATATGCTGGGATTCTGTTGGCTGTTTATTATTCCTCAGAAGATCAGATAGGTGTTCCACCTGTGCGCAGGGGGAAGTGGGCTCTGCTCCAACCTACCTCACAGCCATCTTTAAAGTCTCAAAAAATTTTAAATAAATGCTTCTTAAACCTTAGCAGCAGGGGAAAATCTGACCCAATGTTGGATATGTTGTCCTAATCCAGAAACTTCTTCCAGATATAATTACTCATATAAAAGTGTATCTAATAACTAATGAACCCTTAATCAGTGCTTTAAATTCTTCTGCTAATTATACACATTCCTTTTACTTTAAGAGTGAGATGGGAGTGGAACCCTCCTCCATTCTTCTATAGGACCCCACTAGAATTCAAGACAATTAATTATTCCAGTACCTCTCTTAAGTGCAACAGTACTATAGGATACACCCCACGTTATAATTATAATACTCATACTGGGGCCATTAACCCATTTGAAGTCCTGGCTTCTCTTTCAAGTTCCAGCTTTCTACAGAATCTTTCTGAGGCAGAAATTTTCAGACCTTTGAATTAGTCACATATAATATGCTACCCAAATTATGATTCTAACTGCATTCCTAACAGTACCTATTTCTGCTTTGACAAAATTAATAATGCAGATATCAACAATACTATGAAATGTGTTGGTTGGAAATTAAGCCAACCCATTCGAGGGCTATTAGCAAAATTTCTATCACTTCCTGTGGGAGGGAAAGATGGGGAAAATAGACCCCCTTAAGGATTGCCTTTCCCCCTTCCCATACACCCTCCTTAACAAATATAACTCCACCAATGGCATAGTCATTGCAGCACCCCTGGGCCTTTTTTTGCTATGTGGAACTCCCAATAACTGGCTAACACATCATTCAGAACTTCAAGAAGCTTTTGCTTACACACATCTCAGCAAATCTAAACATGGGGGTGCCTACAGCCTAAGGATGTTGACATGTCAAAACCTTACTGTTATAAACATAACCCAGGGTCCTGGATGGAAGGCATTCTCTCAGCAGAAAACAGTGAGCTTTGGGTCCAATAGTAGCCAGAGCTGCCACCACTAGCCGCTGCGGCCCCCTGGGGAGGCTTTGTCTACCATGAGACCACCCTGTGGGAACTTCCTAAGATTATAGAAGTCTCCAAAGGTACCGTTGATGCCCTAGCTGAACTATCAACACCAGTAGACTTCAGGCAAATGTAGTCATGTACAACTGCCTTGCCCTTGACTATCTTCTAGCAAAAAAAGGCGAGATATGTGCTGTGATCGATCACACCTGCTGCACTTATGTAAATAACTCTGGAATGGTTGAAACTAATATAAGAAAAATTTATGAACAGGTAGAGTGGCTACATAAATACAAGAAATAGGGCCAAGGAATTAGAGATACCCTGACTTCCTGGCTCCCTAGCTTCACATGGCTACTACCCCTTCTAGGTCCCTTAATATTGTTGCTGCTCTTATTACTTTTAGGACCTTCTTTGTTTAATTTACTTGTTAAATTTGTATCTTCTAGACTTAAGCAGTTCCACTTCAAAAATTATGATGCTCTGAGGTTTCCCATCAATCTCTAAGGATGATGTTGAAGGTGACCAACATATAGCATCCATGACTCTCTCAGGAGTTCCTCTTCAATCTCTAGATAGAATTGGGTGAAAGTTCCATGGTTCTCCATAGGCAGGGACTACTGCCTGGTCTATGCCAGAAGAAGATAAAAAAAAACCAATCATTACCCTTCAACAACCCCAAAAAGATTTTTGAGAACTATGTCTCTCAGGGTAAAATTGAGGTAAGAGATAGTCAGGAATGAGGAAACCCCAGAGGTACCCCAGGACTAGGACAAAGGACATTGATACAGGACAGAGATTCTGTTCTAAGACCAGTCGTCCCCACTTTCTGCTAAGTCATGATGAATCATGATGTACCTGCACAGAAGATGCTGCATGATCCCTGCTTCATCATAATAGAATGATAATCAATTAATATTGTGGGTCCATGCCCCACCAGTAGGCAGTCAAGGAAAATCATGGGAGACCACATGCACAGTATCGTAAAAGTAATATAACTACTTGTACATGTGCAACAAAAGCCCACCAAATCCACCCTATAAGAATAGAATCCCTCCAGCTGCTGAGGGCCAATCTCTGTTCAGAGTTAGTCCACTGCCATATTCTGTGGAATATACTATTGCTTAATGCTCTCTCTCTTCTATAAACTCTCTGTGTGTTTTGTTCAATTCATTATTTATAGTCACCAAGAACCTGGTTACCTGTGCCCCCCTGAGACACCTGTGTTCCCAGTTGCTCCACCAACTACATTAGGAAAGAAAGATGAGGTACTAAGAAACAGAGTCAACCCAGCATCAGCTGGCATGGACCAAAGAACATCACAGGTGCTTCTTGGATGGAATGAGCAGATGTTATTGTTTATCCTAATTGGAAATCTAGATTTGTCTATACCCTCTTATTGTGAGTGTTTAGTAAATACACTCGGAAGCTCAGGGCCAACTGCTCCATATCAACCAGGTCTGCAGAAGGAGTTCTCAAACATGGTGCACATTCAAAACCCCAGGGAACTTGGAAAACTTTTGAAACCCTGGCCACACTCCAGGCCAGGTAAGTCATAATATCAGGACTACAACCTGGGTTTCCATGCCTTTGAAGCTCTCAGGTGATTCCCATGTGCAGGCAAGAGTGAGACCAAAGTGGCTAGCTGTCCTTGTTTTGCAGGATTTGGGACTTGCTGTGGTAGGTCAGGACAGTCCAAGCAAACCAGGGTAAGAACCATGACTTTTCAGGGAGGAAGCTGTAGATTGCCTGGCATGGAGAGAATCCTGGTGACCTGCCTTCCCAATGGAATCACCTTTTCACCTCAGGAGGCCCATGGTGGTTAGGAAAGAAGCTAGTCAAATTGGAAGTCTGTAAGCTCAGCCTCCCAGAGGCATCCACTGATTTTGCCTGAGGAAAGCTGGCCCCTCCACCCAGCCTCACCCTGAAGACCATCAGGGTAGCTGTGTTCCCTAAGGGCCTGTGTCATTGGCATGCAAAGCCCTGGAGAGGCACTGCTCTGATTCCTCCTACAGATAGCTTGCACTCCGCACATGAAGTTACAGTTTGCAGTTAGGGAAGCAGCCCAGACCCTGGATTCTTCCAATTTTGTTTTCAGCTTATTGTGTGTTATTCCAAACTGCAATCCTTGATTGATTTATGCCCCCCTCCTTCAAGAGTTTATAACTTCCAGATCACCTCCTTTCTAATGGCAGTATCAAGCTAACACCTCTTTATGTGATGGGTCAACTCCTTGCAGGTGGAAGCCTGGCCTTTGATCCTAGTCAGTCCTCTTGGGAAAATACCTCCAGCTCTGGGAGATGACACTGCCTTTGTAAAGAAACCCTCCTCAAACGACCTAATTGGTGCAAGAAAGCCATCTGTTTCCTGACTGCAATTATAGTTGTAAATGTTTGCATGAGCTGTGAAAAGGCTCTCCACCTAGAGAATGCTCCCTGAGTACTGCTTTTGGGCAGCCCAACCTGCAGGCTCTCTGTGGCTGGTGAGGAGCCCTCCAGCATCCACACTCAACCTGCTCTCTCCTGAAGAGTGTGTTCATTATCCACTGCTGAGAAACACAGCGCCCCCAATTTTGTGGCTTAAAGAATGAGCACTTACATCGATCCCAGTTTCTGAGATTCAGGAATTTGAAATCCACTTAGTATGGCAGGGGCTTACTTGGTCTCAGAGAAGCCTGGGCTGTAGTCACTTCAACATCCTTACAGGTCACAGGCTGAGGCAGGAGCAATAATAGAGGGTGCCCCATGACCAGTACTTTCTCAGCACAGTCACCTGGAGGGTGGGTGGGGCAGGTTCCACCTGTTCACAGTGCCCCTTTGCCCAAACCTTTCTCTTCTTCCTCACAGCCCTGGTCACCTCCAGTCCACCCACAGTCCCCTCTTAGACATAGTGCCTATTCTTTCAGCATCTTGGGATCTACTTCTGGGAGTCCCTTTATGGTTCATGGCTCAGGTTGGCACCCACAGGACATGCTCCTACTTGACAAGGGTAAATGTACACTCCTATGAAGCTATGGGATGCACATATGATGTCATATAGACAGCTACTTCCATAGCAGAATCAAATCAGTGTCAACAAGTAGGGAAGTGACAAATTTGGGATAGGCTACCGTATTTTGCCATTTATAATGTGCACTTTTTGCCCAAATTTTTGAGTGAAAAATAAGGATGTGCATTATATATGGGTTGTACCTGAAATACCTTGTATCTGTCCTTGTGTTTTGTAATTATTTGTTATATAAAATTTCTTGTACCATAATACGTTAAAAAATACATGCTAAAATTCCTTTACAATACAAAAACCAGTCTCTAAATATAAATAAATATATAATTAAATTAAAAATTAAAATGAAAGACTTTTTTCCTGAAAGTCTGGGCAAAAAACATGGGTGCATACTTATACACGGCAAAATATGCTAAGCGCTGCACCTCCCTCAGGAGCTCGCATTTCAAAGGCAGGTAGCCAACAGACAGTTTTCTTTCAGTACAACCTCTGTCACCATGAAGGTAGAACTACAAGTGTCAGTGCATTGGATGGAGGGAGGGTGACTGTGGGCACCATCCAGACTCTAACCCTGTCTGCAATCCCATTCATGCCCTAAATATAGTAGGAGAGCGCCTGTTCTCTCTTTGGGTGGGGCCCTCCTTTGTGGTTGAATATTCTTTCCCTGTTCTTTTGCCTGCAGGTCACCAGTGAAGTGTGTGTTACTTTCTTCTGGGGGGACTTTTGCTCAAAAAACAAAAAAATGCAGGTGGCTGGCTAGTTTCTGAGCAGAACCCAGCTGCAATTTCTGTGTGCTAGTGGGGACTCATTGAGATCCAGAGAGTCATGGCTTCCACCCTCATGAAGTCTTCCTTGAGTAAGAGTCACAGGGGAAGTAGAGAGAGCCTTAACACAGGGTTCAAGATCAGAACACAGGAATCAGGGATCAGAACCCAAAAAACACTTGGCTCTAGGAATATCACTGTCAGTAGGGCTGAAACACAGCCCAGACAAAAGAACCACCCTTTAAACTCACGCTCAGGAGGTGCTGAGCTCACACATAGCTCATTGGAACATTCCACATTGAAACATTGAATGTGCACTCTGGTTTTTTAATGATATAACTACCTTCACCTACCTGGTTGCAAAGATACATAGAAAACCCAATTTTTAAATTGAAGATCAAAAGTAAACCATTAGTGCTAAAGCTCACGAAAACAAGTGACTTTCTCTCTTGTAGTAATGTGCTATTTAACCCAAGGAAATGGAAATTATATAAACAGAGCATGTGACAAGGACAAACACTTTGTCTAGAATATCCACCACCAGAATCATGTTATGCTGAATAAAAGTATAAAATCGGACACCATGAGTACCACCGGTCATGCCTCCTGAGGCTGGGACAGCCACCAGAACAAACCACATTTCCAGAGAAGCATGTTATCAGAAGACAGAATACTCTTTATACATATTTAAAGCTCATTTTGTTCAGGTTTGCATGATGAGAAACGATCAGTTTGTAGAGTAATGAAGTCAAATTTATATTCTTCAGGTGGGACTTTTTAATTCTTAGGCTGTATTTACCAACAGACACATCTGCTGGTTACAGAACCTGCTATTGGTAACATTTAGGGGTGATTTTATCGCAAGATAGGCTCCTTCTTGTGGACCTGATTTCAGGCCCTGCTTTCTTCTGATGCTTCTTGGCATGTCCAGGTCTTGCCTATAGGATTAGGCAGGCTGTTGTCACCAACCCACTGTCATGTCTCCCCTTCTTTTCACCTGAGGTCCTAGGCTTACCTAAAAAATTTATTTTGATATTTGTTGGCATGCTGAAGCCCCTGCACAGAGGGCAGATGACCAATTCCTGCTTTGAGAATTTAAAAGGAAGAGGTGGGCATACTAGAAAATTCAGGGTCCAAACCAAGAGAGATACTGCACTGTGGGGACAGGCCAGACCTTCCCAAAGAGTCAGGGAAAGGAGACCTGGATGTTTCCTGGGGTCCAGATGTAGGCTGCCATAGAGACTGTCTTTGATCCTGTCCAATGGAGCCCAACTGAGGGACAGACAAAAGTGGACCTCTTCAGAAAATACTGATAGAGGTTCTGGCTAAGATGGAGGTGTGGGTAGAAACCCTTCACTTTCTCACACAACCAAAAAGAGGATAACAACCAATCTAAAATCAATAAACAACCTGAAGTGCCAGAAAATCAAACTGCATGGAGCTCCGACAACCAAGGAATTAAAGAAACAGTCAAACAGAACAACCAGACTGGTAAGAACCTGCTTCGAGGCAGTGGACCATGTGGACAGGGCTGGATGAAAGGGAAACTGAGACTCAGAGCTGACTGTGGACTACAGCAGTTGCCACGGTGGGAGAAACTCCTGGTCTCACGTGAGTGTTTGTTGGAAAGTGGGCTAGAGACGAGCAGGCCAGCTGCACTGTTCCCTCTCTGTCCACACCCCCACAGACAGCTCCACAGAGCAGCAAGGGGGGGTTGCCCTGCCCTGGTGAAAACCTAAGGCCCTGCCTCCTTACAACTTAACAGGTGTGCCAAGACAAAGTAATACAGCCCAAATGAAAGAACAGAGCAAAGCTTCAGAAAGAGAGCTAAGCAAGGAGGAGATAGCCAACCTATCTGATGGAGAATTTAAAGCCCGAGTAATCAAAATACTCACAGAACTGATCGAGCTAGGTCGAAAAATGAAAAAATAAGTGAAAGGTACCCAAAATGAAATAAAGCAAAATATTCAGGGAACCAACAGTGACAGGAAGGAAACCAGGACTCAAAGCAACAATTTGGAGCAAAAGGAAAAAATAAACATCCAATAAACAGAATGAAGAAACAAGATTCAAAAAATTGAAAAGTCTTACAAACTGAGAGAGACGGACGTTGAGAGAACGAGAAGGAAGGAGAGAAAATGGCGTCCACGGATTACAGTACCTATAGCCAAGCTGCAGCCCAGCAGGGCTACAGTGCTTACACTGCCCAGCCCACTCAAGGATATGCACAGAGCACCCAGGCATATGGGCAACAAAGTTATGGAACCTATGGACAGCCCACCGATGTAAGCTATACCCAGGCTCAGACCACTGCTACCTATGGACAGACAGCCTATGCAACTTCTTATGGACAGCCTCCCACAGGTTATTCTGCTCCAACTGCCCCCCAGGCATACAGTCAGCCTGTCCAGGGGTATGGCACTGGTGCTTACGATACCACCACTGCTACGGTCACTACCACCCAGGCCTCCTATGCAGCTCAGTCTGCGTATGGCACTCAGCCTGCTTACCCAGCCTATGGACAGCAGCCAGCAGCCACAGCACCTGCAAGACCACAGGATGGTAACAAACCCTCTGAGGCTAGTCAGCCTCAGTCTAGCACAGGGGGTTACAACCAGCCCAACCTGGGATATGGACAGAGTAACTACAGTTATCCCCAGGTACCCGGGAGCTACCCAATGCAGCCAG
>PVJI01017996.1:0-34317 GCA_004026765.1 Micronycteris hirsuta
GTATGAGATTCATACACGCATTGGGTCACGGTCACCCACGGGTATCGGCAGGTCTGATCTACCCCGTGTCATCAATATTATGCATCTTAAGTGAAGCCAAACATTAAACCGACTAAACAAATTTTAACTCCACCATTTCATTGGTGGACATGAATGGTTCAGAAGAAGATCAAATGTTTTCAATCAATGTTTGAGTAATTTTTTCTAGTTGCTTTTTTTCAGTTTTTATTACTATGATAGCAAAAACAAGGGAATTGTTAAGTTCTGCTCTTGTTCATAAAAGTCAAACTTAAAGCATAAACCAGCAAAGGGTCCTGGTCCCTCCCCTTTTCCCCTAACATATAATTCATGAGTAAGTAGAAGGAATGCATGTCCCCTCCCAGCCATACTGCCTTTCACTTGGCGAAAACCCTATGAGATAAGACTGAGGTAAAGCTCCAACAGTATTTAAATATTTGTTCTCAGCTTGAGGTTGGAGAGGAAGCTGGGCAGAGGTGTGTATGGTAGTGGGAAGGACACAAGGTTTAGGAAGAGAGCGGTGAGACAGGTGATTGTGAGTCAGCTCTGATGAAGTTCTGGCTTCTTCCTAGTTCGTCTGAGTTACCAAAAGCACCTCAACTTCAATCTAATCAACACTTAATTGGGGTAATAAAGAGTCTGATAATTCCTACCTTACTGTGTTATGAGGAAGAACTGAGAATGTACAAATTAAATAATTAATGCAGAGTGTGCCCTATAGAATTGAGGGAATTCCTACTGGTCTAATTGTGGTTGGTGTTAACTTGTTATTGTTAGGAAAATTGTGTGAATTCCAAATCTGTTCTTTTCTAGATGAGTGAAATTATACATGTCAGAAAACTCGATGTTCATTTTCCTCTTTCAGAACCTTAATGTAAATGAGATTTTAACTTTAAAATCGATATAAACATGTTTACTTTTATTATTATTATTATGCTGAATACACTAATGCAGTTAACTAAATTCAAGACCATGATTCTGATGTGCAACCTGAACTTCACTGATTCATTCATTCACTTATTCAAAGGAAGTACTCTGTGTTGGTATTGATCTTGGTACATTAAGCTCATAGACGTTACAGTCCTGGTAGGAGAAACAGATATTAGAAGTGAATGCATGCATAAATAAGATAATGTCAAATATTTTTTAAATTTTAAAACCTGTGAAGAAGATAAAGGAGGATGATAAGAATGTTCCGCTGTTTTGTGTACTTCAGTGAGATCTTTTTGAAAGAGGTGATTCATCAGTAAACAATAAAGATATTAAAAATTTAAAAGTCAAAAATTAAAATTGTTATTTTTATTAAACAAGAACAATTAAGCTACTAAATAAAATATTATTTCATTATCAGCTGGAATTTACTTAATAATTAATTATCATGTATAAAAATTTAAACCCTTATAATGGTTTGATGTGCCTAATTTTTAAATATAAATTGAGGTAATATATTGACTTACATAATAGCAAAATGTCTAAATCAAAAGACTTTTGTTCAGAAAAAGAATAAGTGAAATTATATAATGAATACTTTCTGAAATCATCTAGTTCAGCGCCCTCTGTTAGGTAGAAATCTAAACAGTGTTTCCTTAGGATGGTGATGGACCACACACATAGTAGGATAAGGAAGACAAAACAGAATTTTCATTTGAAAAACACTTTTTAGGAGTCTATGTCCTGTAAGAAGAATTTTAGTGTGAAACACCATAAAATTCTATATATCATACATTTGCATACCTGTAAATGTACAGATCTAGTGGAAACGGTACCTACTCTCAAAGAACACTGTAGCCAGCTTGCTTTTGGCTGCCTTTTCTTCAGATACTTGCTCTTTGTGTTAATAACATACATTATCCAAGATGTTCCCACTCTTCTGTCTTTACTCATTCTTTAAGTGGTTTAAATATACTGTAAATGTACTAAAGAGTTGACTTCTTTTTCTGCAAAATAAGTGAATAAATGGGGTAAACATCATAAACAGTTTACTTTCTCTTTCTACAGAATTAGTGAGCCAAGTTGATCTTCAAATTGTTCTTTTATTATGTACAGCAATGCGTGCAACAGGAAACCGATGAGCTCTGAAAGAGGCCAAATGCATTGCTACATTGAAAATAAGTCAGAAAATCATGTCCTGCTCTAGAAATACATTGGACTGCAGCACCGGGGTGTGGCAAGAAGTTGGAAAGTTGTGTTATCTACGCAAATCCTAGGCTAAATGCTAAGATGAGCCATAACACAATTTGTTCCACACTTAATAATAGCCATTTTAATAAAAATGTGTGATGAAATGTGAATTGGAGAGAGGGATTAAGGTCCAAGTGCTCTGATGTGAGACTCCCGACAGTTACCTACATTTCTTTTAAGTCTCCCAAGCATGTTTTTTTGTTAATGAGTTTCCGGCGTCCAGTTATAGGAATTTCGTTTTCCCAGAACAGAATGAGAATTTTTGGTGCTGGAGAATGGCCAAGTCGAAGCCCCAGCCTGACAGTGTTACATTCAATTAGGGGGCCGGAGAATTGAATATATAGATAAGACTCCAGCGAGAGGGCACTAATTGTACCGAAAAGACAGAAAAGATACAATAATGACTCCCCAAAGAAAGAAATGCCCTAATTCCAGGAACGTCTGAATATGTTATTTCACATGGCAAGTAGGGATTAAGGTTGCAAATGGGGTCAACTTGCTTGTAATGTAACCTTCAGAGATGGGAATTGTCCGGATTATCTGAGTGGGCTCGTGTGACCACGAAGGGCCTTTAAATGCAGGATGTGGCGGAGGAAGAGCTGGATGTGGAGTGAGAAAGACATGCCCCACAATCGCTTCCGAAGAAGAGGAAAGAAGCCCTAAGGCAAGGAACGAGAGCGCCCTCTAGAGTCGAGAAAGGCAAGAAAACAGGCGGATCCCTAGAGCCTTATGTGGGATGCAGTTCAGCCTGTGATGCTCCGGGTGCGTTGCTGACCCCCTAAACGTAAAAGTTTGGGGTAATACGTTACAGCAGGAAGGGAAGTCTAATACATATGTTTTGACTCACCCAGGCATCCTGAGCACATGCTGTGTCCTTGTGCTAAGGCTGTGAATGACCCTCTGCCACTGGAACTTTTTGTTTCCTTTATCCTTGTTCTCTCCCTGCCCAGCCTATCCCACAACTTCTTCCTCCACAAACGTGCGAAGGCCCAGAACTAGTCTTTGCACTCTGCCGTTCTGTGGTTTTGACATACGAGTATTTACAGTGTTGCCTAAGGAAAAAAAGAAAGAAAGAAATAACACGGAACAATGGGTATGCAAAGTAGGCCACTGTAATGAATCTGCCATTACTTATAATTACCTCCAGAAAATGTTTTTTTTTTTTTTTTTAATAAAAAGACTTATATTCACTCTCAAGAACATTTCTTTTTCCTTCACTGCTACCAGAGCCCAGCTAATTTATGAGACTCCAGAAGTGCGGAGAGGAAATATTTCTCTTTCTGCTCAGGGTGACATGCAGAACCGCAGCACAGGCCTGCACGCACACCGGGCTGGCCCGAGACAGGCTGGTGCCGCCAGCTTCTCGGGAGGTGCATCCCTGCCCTGGGGGCCTGACCTGGTGGGGCCCCTTCTGGGGATAGGACACTGTATTGCACGGACAATTTTATCTTATTTACCTTTAAACACCTTTATTTTATATAGAAAACACTCTAGACTTTCTATCATTACAACTTACAAAATAAATTATCCCAGCCTGCCGCACCAACACACAGTAAAACAATAAGCATGGTATCATATTTTTAAAAAAGAAATAGAGTACATGATGAATTACAATTAAAGACTGGGATACTAGTCTCATTAAATTCAGAGAGTCAGCTCTGGGACTTGTCAGATGCGATATTTGATGACAATAAGCACAATTAATCTTGCATAAAATTTTACTTAATTCTGTAATACAGAAACTTTATTTTTATCAGCTAATAGCTTATTCTGCAGAGAAAAGAAGGCATTTGTCAACTAGGTGAAGGGAAGTAAGAAAATTAGAAATCAAAAGCGTAGACAAAGAAATACGCAGAATGAAATAAGTAGATTTTCAACATATTGCAACCCATTGGAAGGCAATTGTGAAATGAGTATTATTTTGTTTCCCTTATAGCTGTTGGCCTGATGACATTTCAATGTCAGAGTAAGAGATAACCTGTTCTTTAATAGACACATACCTACATATATGTAATGTTAATGCTCTGTCAGAACTGTTATTTATGTAATTTTAAGTTTGTGTAAGTTGAAGACAGTGCAAATAGAAAATATACAAGTGGGCACCTACGCCCCAAAATGCAATTATCTTCTTGAGGGCACACCCCTTGCAGTACACGCTTCCCCCGCTAGGTGAGTGTTCTAGGAACCCATCTGTGTCAGTGTCCCGGCTGGCGTTGTTGTGACAGACTGTGGAAGCCTTCAAGGAATGTTTTTTGAAGACTCATTCAACACTTTGCCCACTTCATGATGGGTGGTTTACAAGCACACCTGCCCACACTGCACTGAATGTTCAGCAGTTTTTGACCAAAAATGGCATGACCCCCATGTCCCACCCTCCCTATTCACCCAAGCTCACCCCAAGCAACATTTTTCCCCTGATGAAAAAAGTCCTCAAAGGGAAACGTTTTGCTGATGTGGAAGAGGTGAAACAAAAAACAGCAGAAGCACTAACAGACATCAAAACTGACGATTTCAAAAACTTCGAGTGGTGGAAAGAAGTCTCGATAGGTGTATTGCATCAAATGGAGAGTACTGTGAAGGTGACTGAAGTTTAAACATGTAAGGATGAATACAGTTTTTTATAAATAAATTCCAGTTTTTTGCTCCCTCACTTGAATGCCGTCATTGAAGACTGAACTGTTTTTAAAAGCAGCGTTAACAGCGAACCCCATTTTAAATAACAGAACTAAGACTTTCACCTGGACTTCAGCTTGACCGACTATTCCAAATTTGCAACGATGTTTTCAGTAAACTAACACCTCTTCAATAAGTAATAAACAATCACTCATTTAAAACATTCATTATTGGTGGGCACTTTTGTCAGTGTTAAGAGTAGGTAGATAATTGTTGAAATAAACGCCATCTGTCCCTAACAGTGCACTAATCACAGGCATGCATGTCTATGTGTTTTTATGGGTTAGGCAGTATTTTCTTTTGTGCTTTTAAAGCATCAACAGAGTTTTGATTTTCTAAAAGGGGAAGAAGAAGAAATCTACAAAATGTTAAATAAAATGCTATTGCCACTTTGCCTCATTTAGAAAAAAAAGAACGGATGTTTCTTTTGAATAACGTGCAAATAGAGAGCCACTCGGAGCAAGGTCTGACCCACAAATCTAACTTAGTTTGACAGTTGTTTGATGAGACATCAGGAGATTGTTGATGGGGAACATAGTGTATCTACTACGTTGAGTTTGAAGAAGCAGTCAACGTGTGCTTATGAAATGTGATAGGTGTACAAAATCAGACCGGGAACGAGAACTCCAGGACTCCGCCTGGCTAAAATTATTTACGTTACAGATATCATTTTAAGGTTTTCCTGTTCTTTCATATCTGGTTATGTTTAAAAAGCACAATTCCAATCTTTTTAGAAATTTTATTGCTCTCTGTAGAATACCTAAACATTAAACATCAAGGAGAAATAAAGCTTACATCTAGAAAACGGAAATAAAGTTGTGAAACACATTATTACTTTTTGATTTTTTCAAAGCAGCTTCACATTAATTAACATCACATGAATTTGAAAAACTAGCCCCCCCAAAAACCATAAAAATGCTTTATGTTTTTGTTCTTCTCTTCTAAAAGAGATGATTGGATACAAGTGCGTGACTTTGAAGTTTCTCAAAGCTTAACCCTCACACAGTCACACACACAAGCCTACAATTTCAAAATGATTTCATGTCTCTTAACAAGACAGAATCTTTCAGCACGATGGCTAAGGACTTATCACAGGAGTCAACACACTGGGTAGGTCCCTGGGCCCTGCATTCAGAGACGCTGATTTGGTCAATCAGGGATAGAACTTGCGATTGTGAAATAGTAGCATACACTCCCAGGTGATGCTGTTGAAACCAATTCATTTAGAAGCAACCTGTAGGAATGATGCAGAAATATAAGTGGTCCCATTCATGCAATTTCCCATAGATATATTTAGCCAAAAGTTTCCATTGCATTGTTGCTCATAGCCATTCCAAATATATGTAAAGACACAAGCCAAGTAACGCTATTTGAATTTGTACAATATATATTTTTTCAACATACCATACATTGTTAAACCCACCATTAATTTAGTTAATGTTCTATATAGGTCTGCTCTCAGAAGTTAAACATTTACAGCATGAGATCATCTGAATTTACCCAGTTACCATGAAATAATGATTTCCTCATAAAAGGAAAAGCTTTCGCTTTTGCTGTGGATGTCAGCTTCAAAAATCATCACTAAGACCTATGTCAAGGAGCTTACGTGTATATTCTGTTAGGAGTTTTATAGTTTCAAGTCTTACGTTCAAATCTCGAATCCATTTTGAGTGAATTTTTGTGTATGGTGTCACAAAGTGGTCCAGATTTCTTTCTTTTTTTATTTTGTTTCGCTGTTGAATTTTCCCGACCATTCATTGAAGAGACTGTTGTTTCTCAACTATATATTTTTGGCTCCTTTGCCATAAATTAATTGACTAAGTATACCTGAGTTTATTTCTGGCCTCTCTACTCTGTTTTATTTATCTATGCATATGTTTTTATGAGGATACCATACTGCTTTAATTACTATAGCTTCATAATAGTGTTTGAAATAAGGTGTGTGATGCTTCCAGCTTTGTCCTTCTTCCTCAAGACTGCTTTGGCCATTTGGGGCCTTTTGTAGTTTCATATAAATTTTAGGATTTTTTTCTATTTCTTTGAATATATCATTGGAATTATTCTTTAAACTCACTGTAAGTGAAGCTATTTACTCCATTCTTCAAGCCATGTAGTAGTCCAATTGAGATTATTTCATTATTAAATAGTTCTAGCATTTTTAAACTGTTTTTTTGTTTGTTTGTTTGTTTGTTTTGGTTTGGTCAGGTCATTTTTTTTTTCTTCTCTCTTCTTATCTTCTAATATGAGCCTATGAAAGCGAAGACTAACAGAGTCTTACAGGATTAAGTGTTTGAGGTTTTGAGCATGTAAGTCCATCAGATAGTAAGGTTTCTATAATTTAATGTGTATTTCCATCTATCAACATAGATGTGAATCTTCAATATAAGTTAAGGAAGTAATGCTGTTGGCATAAATGATAGTCTGAGAAAGTCCTGACCCTATCATGTATCCCCAGCACTTCTCGTAAGCCTTTCCTCTTCGTAGATATTAAATCTGTTTTGTCTTTTTCCCCCCGATCATTATTTACATCACCATTTCACTAAGTGGTGATATTGCACCAAAGCCAGGCTGGTGACAACACAGAACACACACAGCACATTCTATTTTACTACCATCCCGAATACCAGTAGTTGAGTTTCCTTCTTGTTTGACAGCTTGAAAATTGCAATTTGGATCTAAATGCTTATCCCTGCAATAAAAATTGACGAGTGAAGTTTTACAAAGAAATGAGAAATTTGGCTGCTGGTTGTATTTGAATCTTGGATAGGAGGCTCGCACCAGGAAGGGTGGTGCCCTTGACATGTTAAGCAGGCTGTCCACTTAACCCAAAGGTCTGTTCAAACAGCTCAGTCAAACTGTTAGCTGTCAGATGTTATCCAAATACATTAGAGCGCCCCTGCTAAGTTCTGAAAGACCTTGTGTAAGCATCGGCTCTGTTTATCGAGACTAAAGCTTGAGTCCCAGCTGAGAAGCTGAAAATGGACCTAGGTTTAAAGGATACGTTTTTAAATTTGGTTTTGAATGTACCGACTCCAAATATTGAATAGACAGTGATCTTCCACGTGGAGTTCTTGGTTCGGCAGTATTAACAGCACCTTGAAAATGTGTTAGAAATGCAAATTCTTGAGCTCTACGTATGCCCTACTCAGTCAGAAACTCCAGAGAACACCCAGAATTTTCTCTTGAACATGCCTTCCAGGTTATTTTGATTGCAACTAAAGCATACAATCTGATTACTTCCTTTCCCCCAATAAACAGTTATCCTGGTAAAAAGTCCACCGGCCTCTTTGGGGAATGCTGAGAGAAAGATAAACAATACAATTCGGGGCTGTGCAAAGGAGTCCTTTCTTAAGGAGACCTGGCCTCCCCTACATTCAAGAAGTCTGGCGCTGTGAATTGGTTCAGGTCTGGAAATTGTAGGAGGGACTGTTACTCACTGTTCTTATGATTCATATTAGACTTTTGTTCACTTGATCTAGAACTTGTTTGCTAAATTCATATGTGGATTTAGTAGCCTTTCTATTTCCCCTCCAGGAGCATCAACTAGCCAACACCACAAGTCTGAGTGAGTCAGACTATTTTGATTGCTGCCTAGAATCTGCTCTCCAATATGGTAACCCCACTCACCTCGCTTTTGACCCTTGTGAGCTGACCTTTCGCTCTGACCACCCTGGGATGTAATTACTCCTGTCAATGTAAGAATATCCGAGCCTGAAGAAAACTTTCATTAGAGCCAGACAGGGGATATACCTGGAAGCGAGATCCCAACAGACTGAGAACATACTCAGCAAAATGACAGTATTGCAGGTTTGTTTGCTCTTCTGTTTGTTTGGTTTTTAAACATTTGGATTTAGGGAGAGGATTTAAGGAGGCTTTCATGAAGGCTGGAAAATCTTTATTATCGGATTACGGGATAGTTAACCAGATCAAGTGCTCCCTTGAGGATGGTTAGGTCTGCCAGAGTTTCAAAGGTGGTTAACCTAGGTGCGCGAGAACAATGGACTGGGCTTGTTTAAAGGCAAAGGTAAACCTTTTATTAGGAAGTTTACAGGCTGAGGTTTGAATATCCCCCCTCGACCTACACAGTTAGGAATTTGTGATCAGCTGTCCCTGTGAGGTTACTTTCTATCACTGAGCTTGTTAGATTCATAGAGCCCCATTTTCATTCACAATTCCCCCTTTTGGTCATAAATCAATCAGACCAGACTTTTGTCCAGGTAGTGAGATCCCACAGCACTGGAAAGCTCATTCTTAGAGAGTCTCAGTACCGATGTCCTCCTGTTGAAATGTTGAACCACTGATTTTTTTTTCTTTTTTCTTTTTTTAGTTGTTGTTCAAGTACAGTTGCCTCCATTTCCCCCCACCTCTCCTACCCCCGTAGCCATCCCCACCTCCCACCCTCGATCCTACCCCTCGTTGGTTTTGTCCATGTGTCCTTTATAGATGTTCCTGGAAACTCTTCTTCCTTTTCCCTGTTATCCCCTCCCCCCTCCCCTCTGATTACTGTCAGCTTGTTCTTAACTTCAATGTCTCTGGTTATATTTTGCTTGCTTGTTTGTTTTATTGGTTCCACTTCTAGGTGAGATCATATGGTATTTGTCTTTCACCACTTGGCTCATTTCAGTTAGCATAATGCTTTCCAGTTCCATCCAGAGATTTTTAACTTTTTTCATTTTATGGCACACTTAAACTAATTACTAAAATTCTGTGGCACAACAAAAATATCATGATCATGCCATCTGTCTCATTTTTCTGTATTTTGCATCTAGTATACATCAGCCATAAAAAGTGTTACAATTTATTTTACACATCTTCAGCAATCAGTAAAGTTGGGCTATATAGGAAAAACCCAAAGAACAAGTACAATAATTATTGAGCCTAATATCACACTACTAACCGCAATAATCCTCATCCTATAGTCTAGTGCACTTTGCAGAGTATGCATTAGGCATAATTAATATTATAATCACAAATGACCCACACATGACTTCCATATACCTCTTTATTTTAGCTGTTTTTTTCTCAGATATGTTTGAAATGGGGAGCACCCTAGAGGTCATGCATGCCTAATTTGTCCCCAGGATGTTATTCCTTTCATAAGGCCCATGACAGCTGGCCATTCAGTCTTGTGCAGTTATTTGATACTCCCTGTTTTCATGACCCCACATTATACATTAGTAGTGGAAATATTGAAAAATTTATGTGCATTACATGCAATGTGTTCCCTCCAAATCCTAGCAGCACTGTTGAGTATTGCTCCTTAGAAAGACAATTCTTAACATTTTCAATTTACCACTATGTCCACTCCGGATAATTATAAAACCTCACAGGTCTCATTCCTCTCCAACTCCCCTATTCCACCAAAATGCTCAACTCCTGTGGGACAATATTGCAACTTGACTTATTGTTCAAATTAAATTGTATGCATTGTTTCCTCAATATATATAGAAATACTATTAGATGATTTATTAAGTGTTATTTATCAGAATGAGACTTTATAGGTGCCTTGAAAAAATGTTTCAAACATATTATATCATGCACACACTTTATAAGCAAAGTTAGAAAAGGCAACTATTTCTTTTCATTGAATGGACTCAAAGATTTTGCTTTCATAACAAAATGATTTCTTTTAACTAAAGCAACTGATAGCTACTCGATCCAAACTCTTGTTCAGTAATCTTTGCGTATAAAATGCTCCTCTTCTTAGATTTTTCCCCCTGTGAGATTCTTTTAACCGTGTTTTCCAGCCCTCATGGCTCTGCTCCAATTTCCAGACCCACACCCATAAAATCGTTTGTCCTTCCTGGCATTAGAATTTATGACACTTCCTATTTAAATTAGTAAGTGCATGCATGCATACAATCTATTCATATAGAAGTTCACAAGTGCTAATATTAACACTATTTCTAAAGTGTTCTACTAAAATTATTGTGTATAACACAACCACTCATATTCCACTTGCTAAGCCTGACTTCTTCTATATATCTAATTTCAGAAATACTTATCATATTTATTCCTCATTTCCAATTCATCTTAAAATCATGGCTTATCATTTGATGATTCTTCCACCCAACCCATTATTTTCTCTACTTTCTATTATCAAAAATAAGCTTCTTTACTAAAGAAGCTTATTAAAATTCATTCAGGCAAACATCTTTAACCCCATAGATTATTCAATTCATCTAGCCTATCTTCTCTTCCCAAATCTCTAACTTAGACTAACCATAAGAGAGTCCCTTACTATGGCAAAATTCCAGCAATTTGCTGGACAGGGCCATAAAAATCATGAGAGAAACACTGAAGACCAGCAGTGATTGTCAAAAGTGTGCAGGTCAGTGAGGATGGGCTGTCTCTGTCATGTATTTGATAGGATCTCCAATGAAAGAACACGCCATTTACCTTTATCTACAACTCAAGCCCCTCGTTCCTCAGCCCGGAGCACCACATACTATAAGCCTTGGTGATACTTAAATTAATACAATGAACGAGTGAATAAATTAATGGATGAGTATTAGCAAAACAACTTCATGCAGTTTTTTTGTCTATCAGTATTCTTATTAGTAAAGAAACATGAAATAATATTTCTTCAAAGAAAGTTGGCTAAAATATAGAGAGAGAATGGTGAAAAGTTGGTAATCCTTTGTTCTTTTGATTATAAAATTAGAATTGTATTTGAAAAATCACTGTCTTTTTATTCTATAAAAAGTGAAGAGGTATCCAAAGGTTAGCAACTAGCTAGGAAAGATATCAGCAAAACATCTGTGTCACCATAATTCTATACCACATGTCATGGGGTCAAAACACACTCTGGAAGGATAAAACCACACCTTCAGAATGTTCTATATCAAATACATGAGAAAAAGAATCATTCTTTTTACTATAAAATTTCAACTTAGTTATTCACAGAGTAACACCTTCAAAGACCAACTTGGAAAAGGAATTTTGGTGAATAATTCATAAGTCAAACGTTAAGCAAAGGTGCGGACCAATATATAATATATATCCCTCTTAGAACACACACGACTCAGTCAACATATCAAAGTGGAAAGAAAAATAAAACAAAGTTTACAGTTACATGAAAAATAAAAATTGCCTTTAAGAAAATAGCTTGGTCATAAATATATCAAACGTATTATACTGTGAAGAAGCATAAGCTAGTTTAAAAGTTTTGAAAGAGATGTATGTGTGTATATCAATATATTTTCAAGAGGTTGCATGAGTCTAAAGAAATAACTAAGTATATCTTTGAATGCCTCATCCTTAATATCTTCATTCATAACATCTTGTGCTTCTGAAACAGAAAAACAATCGCAGGATAAAATAAACATTTTCCTCTTGGAAATGTTAACTCAAAGCACTACCATTTATTTATTTTCCAGCTTTCTGGAGACTTTTGTGTTCAATACAGCATATTTATGTATCCACTCTCAACTCCAACCCATAGTTGTTTTTATTTGTTTTGTTCTTAAATCATTTTATTGAGATATGATTGACATAAATAACTGTCCTAATTTAATGTATCCAACTTGATAACTTTAGAGATAAGTATATAGCCATGAAATCATCACAGCAATCTAAACATCAACATAATCCACCTCTTACTTTGATTATTTTCCAGCAGTAAAACCAAACTGGGTCTTCGTCTTTACCCCCCACCCCTACCTTTTTTTAAATTTTATTTCATTTTTGGGGTTTTATGGTTTGTTTTGTAAGGGAAGAGGCTTTATAAAATTGGACACATTTTGGTTTTTCCTGATTGAAAAGTAACACCAACTTGAGTTCCCGTACAAGTGGCACTGTTAACCAGCTGCGTGTACTTTGACATTTGACAAAACTTCTCTGAACCTCTGTCTCATCATCTGCAATAGGCACGCCAGTGTCCCCGTCACAGGCTTCCTTAGGTGCTCTGGGCCGCTGCATATATATCAAAATATTAAGCACCCTTCAGGCACAAGGCAGACAGAGCGGTCAAGCTAAAAAGTCTAGAATGTGTTTGCAACCCTCTTCCTCCTAGCAGTTTAGCTTCAGTAGATTTCAAAATATCAAAAGTATCAGATCCGTGGAGAGCCAACCAAACACACAAAAACCTGGTGGTAGCTTTAGACCCTGGGAATTGTTTTGGTGCATTTCTTTTCCATGTTTATTTTCTTCACTATTCCAATTTAGATTTAAAAACTCCTGAAGAAACTTGAATCTCAAGAAAAGGATGGCACGCTTATAGAAGGAAGTCTGCCAAAGACATAGACCACTAATTCTTCCTTGGTGCATACCTCCAGTCCATACTGCTTCTTTGATGTTGTTATTTATGTTTTTTTTTAATTTGATCATTATTGTATTTTTTTCCCATTACCATTTAATTCCTTCCCGCCCTCTCTCACCCAAGCAATCACCACACTGCTGTCCATGAGACTCGGCTTCTGGAAGGATTATAACTCTGAGGTTCCACAGAGTGGAAGATGTGATAGAAGACCTCTTTGGGCTCTTTAATTAGCTTCTAAAACTTTCTTTTGGGGTAAACTCCCATTAAAGATTTGCCAAAGTTGATTCCAGCCATACTTAGAAAATAGATTTGGCCGTTTTAACCAACTTCATTTTTAAAAGGTGATAACCAGAGGACCGTTTTACTTCTCCAATAAAGAGTTTGAGTTTTCTTTTGTTGGTGCCTGTTTGTGTCCTTTTCTGTAGGAGAAAATTGTCAAGATTCTCTCCAAGAGGCCCACAGCGGGGCCGAAGCTATGGTTACTGCACAAGCAGAAATGAGTCCACCCTGAATTTACTGTTCACGTGGCGGACAGCCACGTGATTGTGTTCTTCCAACTACGAAGGTCGGCGTCTGCGTCACCGCTTTTCCTTGTGGGTGGACAGTGAAAGCCTCTCCTAGCCTCTGCACCCAGTTCTTTAGATGCTTCGAACTCTCTCCTGCAGCCCACTACAAGAATTACTTTATCCTGAGTGAGGATCATGGGTGATGTCAACGCTCCTTTGTTTTGACAGAACACGCTGATAACCTGCCTCGCTTACTACCGATCCCCTTAGCACACCCCACAGATGGATGGGCCACTGGCTGGCACTGATGTAATAAAGTCCCTAAAGTAACAAAAGTGCAAGAAATCGGATTGCACTGTAGAAACTCCTCTTCTACGGTGGGCACAGGCAAGACTTCGTCCCCCTTGCCTTCTCAAGAGTCAAGGCTTCCATGCGAGATTTCCATGAGAGCGAGAGATCTGAGCCAACACGACTAATACGGACTTTCCATATTTCCAATGTAGCTCTGTGGTCCTCCGTGCTCAAGCTCTCCTTGATATGTCCTTTCCCTGGACAGTTGTCCCCAGGCCTTCATACCCTGGGCTCAGGACATTTTCACATTCTTCTTCCCTAGCAACGCGTCTCTATGCGGTGTCCCCAGGTGCTATGTTAAACTATTCTGAGAAGAATTGTTATCAGTTGACAAGAGTTAAATACATTACCAGGGGCTCTTTGATGTTTTTACAAGAGAAATTTAGTAACTATATCAAAAAGGAAAAAGAAGCCAGATGTTTCATCTCTCAGTCCCCACAGTGTAATGACCTAACACCTATTACGCTGGATGCCACCACTGAGTCACTTTCTTCATTTCACACCAGGCTGTGAGTTCCCAGGGTGGGCACGATGTTCCACGTGACTTGGTCTCCTCAGCGCACAGAGCAGCGTCTTGCATGTACCGTCCTCAAGACTGTTCGTTGTGTGAATGAACGAGTGGTAAGTGATGCTCTCACACAGTACAGGCCAACAGAATGAGAATGCACATTTGAGGAATACAGTACTAACAGACCAATTTATTGTCTTTGCATGGGCAGCCATAGAAGTGAGATTAACCCGAGAACCACATATTGGAAGCAAACAAGAAGTATAGTCCTGACATGTGGGAACACAGTCCCAAATCACTTAACAGAAAAATATGATCTGCAGGTAAACTGGAGACATAGGAATACCATTCCCTTGGCTGAGGATGGACAAGGAAAGGGACATGCTGAGGAGACCCATTCCTCTCCCAGAGGCACGAGGAGAGAAGCACTGAGTGGAGAGGGGCGTTGTGTTACCTATCTGTCCCATTCTCAAAACCAAGAATAACAGCACTCTAGGGCTTACGTCAGTCTATAAACACAACTTGTGAAAAACGACTCCATGCGTTTATCGTGTGATTTAAAAATCAATCTGTTCATTTTTCCCCCATTTTAAAAGTCATGCAGACCTGGCCAGATGGCTCAGTTGGTTGGAGCATTGACCAGTACACCAAAGGTTGTGGGTTCAATCCCCAGTCATGGCACAGACTTAGGTCGTGAATTCCATCCCTGGTGGAGACACGTACAAGAAGGAACCAGTCGGTGTTTTTTCTTTCATTTCAGTCTTTCTCTCTTCTCTCTCCTTCCCTCTCTCTCTAAAATCAATAAACATATTCTCAGGTGAGGATCTTCAAAAATTATAAAAGTCATGCATGCTTATTTTTTAGTCAATGGTTTTCTCTTTGTTTAAAATATGTGTATTGGGGTGTCCCTGGCTAATAAGATTATATGTGCATCGTGTGTATACTTCTATGATACACCATCTGCATATTGCACTGTGTTCACCACCCAAGGTCAAGTCATCTTCCACCGTATTTGACCTCCTTCCCTTCTTTACTCTCCTCCCACCCCTTCCCTCTGGTCACCACACTGCTGTCTGTGTCTATGAGTTTTTGTTTGTTTGTTTTTCTTGTTTGTTGGTTGTTTTTAGTTTTATATTCCACATATGAGTGAAATCATATGGTTCTTAACTTTTCCCTGTCTGACTTAATTCACTCAGCATGCTACTCTCAAGGCCCACCCATGTTGTCACAAATGGCAATGTTTCATCATTTCTTCTGGCTGAGTAGTGTTCCAGAGTACTATACGTACCACATCTTCTTCATCCAATTATTTACCAAAGGGAGTTTTAGTTATTTTAATGTCTTGACCACTACAAGCAATTCTGCAATGAATATAGGAGTGTGTATATCTTTGCAAATACATGTTTTCAAATGCTTTTGTAGATGCCCAGAAGACAGGCTGCTGGGTCATATGGTAACACCAGTCTTAATTTTTTGAGGAGTCTCCACACTGGTTTCCATCGTGGCTGTACCAATGTACCTGCCCACTGACAATGGGTGAGGGGTACTTTTTCTACCCTCCCTACAGCACTTGTCATTCCTTGTCTTGTTGATAAGAGCCACTCTAACAGGTATGAGGTGTACCTCATTGTAGTTTTGATTCTTACTTCCAAATTATGTGCCGATGTTATAAGATTAAAAAAACAAATAAATAAATTGTCTTTCACATGGTTGTGGTAAACATGTTATAATATCATTAAGATTTATTTATCCCCAATGAGGATATTTTATATGTTATGTTAAGAAAACCAAGAATTCTACCTGCACAATAAAACTAAGCCATATGCCCTGGCTGGTGTGGCTCAGTGGATTGAGTGCTGGCCTGGGAACCAAAGGGTCACCAGTTCGATTCCCAGTCACGGCACAGGCCTGGGTTGCAGGCCAGGTCCCCATTGGGGGTGTGTGTGAGAGGCAAACACACACTGATGTTTCTCTCCCTCTTTTTCTTCCTCCCTTCTTCTTTCTAAAAATAAATAAATAAAATCTTTTTTAAAAAAAACTAAGCCATCTACTTAACACTTTGAGATACTATTTTTCTTGATCCGTGGCATTAACAGTACGTGGTCATAGGGGACATGACGTGTTTATGTATATTATTACTACACCAACATTACTGCTTTTGTCTTTTGTTTTCATTTTATCTAAAGGCAAATTACAACAAAACGAAAATAAAAATGTTACCATAATCCTATAAAGATTCACTGAGGTAGTTTTTAGGTAAGTCTTGTTACAGTTGGGGAGTTATAGAAAGTTATGGACTATAATACTGGAAAGGTTAATTTTCCTCCCAACTTCAGAGTAGAGAGAGCAAATTTCTTTCTAGCACTACAGGCTATGCTGAACTAATAGCAAGAGGTAGGGTGAAGTCTCAAACGCAGAAATAAAATGTCCATTAAACGAGTATTCATTTTCAGAGAGTTACTGTGTAGCAAATACCAACCATGTGAGCGTAATTACTGTACAGTTTTTGAAACTATATAGTGGGAGTCAGGACTTATTTCTGGATTTGTAAAGACCTCTGTGTTGGATAATAACATGGTGTCAACCCTGCCTGAGAAGACTACATGAATGATGAAGTCTAAATTGTTCCGAATGCCTGCAAATGGATCAGACGGCATTCAAAACCATAACTCAGTCTTTATTAGCACTGTGGCCACGCTTCCAACTTTTCAGATGCACATTCTTTAGGGTATGAAATTACTGAAATCTATTATCCAGAGAAAGGAACAAATTATAAAACTGTAAAAATAATGGAATGAATGGCTTAAAAAACAGAGAAACCAGCAGCTCAACATGTGTATTCAAATTTTATTCTAGTAAATGGAACCAAAGATCTCCCTACCTTACATTCTATTACTTTTTTATACTTTAAATGCCTCAATGGATTAAGGCTAAGTTTTATCATTTTGAGTTCTGAAGAAAATACATTTTGTACTTTTCTCCTTTCAATAGCTCTGATTTCAAAAATAAACTAGTTTATTAGATTATGTATAGAAAGAATATCTTAAGAAGATTTACTGGAAAAAGTCTCTGGGAAAATTCTATTTCATTTCACAGCACAATTCTTGTGGTTTCTATATCAGTATATATATTTCCATAATATAGTAGTATTTGTTCCATGTTATTTTGATATCTCTACAAATAGAAAAATCAGAGTTTTTCACTAATGTATTAAATGCTGTTGGAGTTTGTTGATAGATTTTCACAGTTCAACAACATTTATTCAGTCTTCAAATTTGTACAGAAAAAGTAGGAGCAGTTTAATGTCTGATATGTAAGGAAAAGCATGGGACTCAGAAGGAATAAGAGGGAACAAAAGGAAATTCTCTTTCTATCCTAGAACCACCTTTAGGACAGTGAGGTTTGCAAGCCGCCCACACAGCGTATTCTTTCACAAACTCACGTTGACAACATGAGTAAGCTTGGGGAAGCCAGGGAGCCCAGGGCCTCTCGTGGCAGGGGCAATGCATCATTTCTATCCCCAGTCAGCTTCACTGCTGAATCTTCAAAACCACGGAGACTATTCGGGGGTTACAACGACATTTGCTTTGCAAATTTGCTTTTATTTATTTATTTTTCCATAGGTACACTAGCAGCTTGTACAGAATGAAGGCTGACATTGAATTGCCACGGTGTGAAAATGACCTGCATCAGAACTCTTTGGCAGGAAATATTATGCATTATTTATAATGTCAAACTCTTTAAAATTCAATAAGCGTAATTAAATTTTAGACCAGTAGATTAGAATTAATATGACATTTCTGGCATTGTTATTAATTTTAATAATAAAGGAAACACAACTAATTATATGAATATTGTAAGAAAAGTCTATTAAGTAATGTGTTTTCAGATACCCAAGCATATAAGCCTGAACTCTCATTTGTAATTGGCAATTAAAATGCTTTTTTTGTGTTCAAAGTACTTAACTGAGCAACTTTTTTTCTCTTTTATTAATTTAATAATCTGTCCAGAAACTTATTTGGTACAAGGTAGAATGGATGGATTGACATTTCAAAATCCAATCTCTTACGCTCTACCTTCAGGTTCAAAACCTTTGATCAATTATACAACAGCTGCCTTGAAGATCAAAGCATCCTTAAATGCTCGTGAGCAAATAGAGGGAAGTGGAGTAACATTGGGTTGAAGTCATTCGTAGCATGAACTTTCAGGAGAACGAGAATAATGATCTTAGAGTATATTTATTTTCCTGATGTTTCAGGTAGAAAATAATTTCAGTGCGAACTGATATACTTCTGTCAAATCTTATAAGGTATAAGTTTCAAAGTGAACATAATTCTAATTCTGGTTACCTTTAAAATATTTTAGAGGAAAAAGTCAGTATGTCATAATGTCAGGAATCTTTCAAATTAAAATGTTATATCCATTAATTTTTTCTCTTAGGCTAATTCTACGTTGGCTTTATAATGCAATTTCTGTGGAAGACTATCAGATGACTCATCCTCAGTGATATCAAAATAAATATTAAAATATTTAGGAAAATATTTCTTTAGTAAATCAGAGTTCATACTAAAAGAACAGTTAGCTGGCAAACACACTAGTCAAACAGAATATATTTTGTAAATTTTTAAAATATGATTATTGCAGGGTTAAGGGGAAAGTGTGACCCCATCTTTGAAGGGTAAACTATGTAGATACAATTGCTTTGTGAATCACATGAAATAGGTTTGACATGTGGCTCTGCAGCTAATTTTTTTCTAAATTTTTATTTAATGTGTTTAAACAAAAGCAATTCACCCATTTCTTCTTCCTCCTACCCAGCAGCCTCTTGCAGCCACCAATCAATTTTCTGTATCTATGAGCTTAGTTTTTTTTAAATTTTACGTATATGAAAGATCATACAATATTTATTTTTCTTATTTTACTTAGCATATCACCTTCAAGGCTGATTACATTACAAATGGCAATATTTCATATGTTTATGGCTGTGTAATATATAAGTCACAATTTCTTCATCCATTCATGTATTGGTGGATACTGGATTTTTCAAATCTTTTGTAAATGTTGCTACAATGAATGTAGGGGTACACATAGCTTTTCAAATGAACATTTTCATTTTCTTTGGATAAATACCCAGTAATGGAATTGCTGGATCATATGGCCCTCCATATTGATTTCCATATTGGTTGCACCAATCTACATTCCCAACAATGAACAGGGATTCCCATTTTTCCACATCCTGGCTACCACGTGCTATTTCACGTCTTTTTCATAATAGCCATTCTAACAGGTATGAGGTTACATCTCATTGTGGTTTTGATTTGCCTTTTCTTGATGGCTAGTGATATTGAACATCTTTTCTTGCAACTTTTAGCTATCTATATGTCTTCTTTGGAAAATGTCCATGTAGACCTTCTGCCCATTTTTTAATCAAAAAATTTTTTTGCTATTGAGTTATATGAGTGCTTTGCATATTTTGGCTATTAGCCTCTTATCAGATGTATGATTCGTAATGATTTTCTCCATTCAGTAGCCTGCCTTTTCATCTTGTCGATGGTTTTATTCGCTGTGCAGAAACTTTTTAATTTGATGCAGTCTCACTTGTTTATTTATACTGTTGCTGCTTTTGCTTTTGGTGTCAATTTAAAAAGTATCATCATGAAGACCTTTGTCAAAGAGCTTACCATCTAGGTTTCCTCCTATGGCCTCCATGGTTTCAGGTGTTACGTTGAAGTCTTTAACCCACTGCAAGCTAATTGTTCTGTGGGGGGTAAGATAGTGGTTCAGTTTTATTCTTTTTCATGTGGTTGTCCAATTTTCTTAACACCAATCATTGAAGAGACAATCATTTTCCTATTGTGTATTCTTGGTTTTGTCAAATTCATTGACTATATATGTATGGTTTTATTTCTGTGTTATCTAGTCTGTTTCATTGATTTATATGTCTATTTTCATGCCAATACTGTACTGTTTGAGTTACTATAGAATTATAGCTTTGTAATAGAGTTTAAAATTGGGGTTTTGATGTGTCCAGCTTTGTTCTTCTTTCTCTAGATTCATTTGGCTATTCAGGATCTTTTGTGTTTCCACAGAAATTTTAGGATTGTTTGATCTATTTCTGTGAAAAATAACATTGGAATTTTGATAGGGATTGCATTGATGTGTATATTTTTGGGTCTTGTGGACATTTTAACACTATTAATTTTTCCAATCCATAAGCAAAACATATATATCCATTTATTTGGGCCTTCTTTAATTTTTTTCATTAATGTTTTGTAGTTTTCAATATACAGGTCTTTCACCTCCTTGGCAAAATTTATTCCTAGGTATTTTATTCTTTTTCATGCAACTACAAATTCTAATGGTTTCTTAATTTCTCTTCCCAAGAGTTCATTTTTAGCATAAAGAAATGCAACATATTTTTGCATATTGATTTTGTGTGCTACAATTTTACTGAGTAAAATTTATTAGTTCTAACTGTATTTTAAGAGTCTTTGTTTTTTTTTTAATATATAAGATCCTGTCATCAGGAAATAGTGACAGTTTTAGTTCCTTCTTTCTAATGTGGATGCCTTTTACTTCTCCTTGCCTGACTGATCTGGCTAGAACTTCCAGTGCTATGTCGAATAAAAGTGGCAAGAGTGAACACTCTTGTCTTGTTCTTGATCTTAGGGGAAAAGTTTTCAGCTTTTTATTATTGAATGTGACAGTAGATATGAACTTATCACATATGACCTTTATGACGTTGAGGAAATTCCTTTATACCCACCTTAGTCAGAGTTGTTATCATAAATGAATGCTGAAATCTGTTACATGATTTTCTGCATTAGTTGAAATGATCACATGGTTTTTGTGCAAAGCAGAAACTAATAAAGGCAATCTAAAAGAACACACATAGGAGGGGGGTATTTAGTAAGTAAAGAAGATAACACGGTATGTTTTTAAAGCAAAAGAACTAGTCTATAATCTAAAGCAATAATTTTCACCCTTTTCAACTTGTGGCACACATAAACTAATTACCAAAGTTCTGTGGCCCACCGAAAAACATATTTCTTTGCCGATCTGACAAAATAAATAGATATAGTTTTGATTCGTGCACATGAAGCAGCTATTGTTGGGTTGGCTGTTGTCATTTCTTTATTTTGGCGACCTAAGGGAAAAGAGAGCGATGCCCCTGACTACTTAGTTAGGTACTGCGTGTTTAAAAATTCCTGCGGCGCACCAGTTGAAAACCTCTGCTCTGCGTGGCTTTATTGTCTATGGCTTCATTCTCTAGCTCTTTTTCTTTCTGTTTTTCTCTGGTTTGCCTTTTGCTTTCTCTGAGTCTTCTACGCCTTCCAAGGTGAAAATAGCTCATATTCACATCATGCATGAAAGGCCCTGCTCCCTTTTTTCCCAGAAGAGACGAGAGCATGGCTATGCAATGGGATTTCTTATAAGAGTCTTTCCCAGCCCTGGCTGGTGTGGCTCAGTGGATTGAGTGCCAGTCTGCAAACCAAAGAGTGGCTGGTTCGATTCCCAGTCAGGGCACATGCCTGGGTTGTAGGCCAGGTCCCCAGTGGAGGGCATGCAAGAGGCAACCACATATTGATGGTTTTCTCCTTCTCTTTCTCCCTCCCTTCCCCTCTCTAAAAATAAATAAATAAAATAATTTTTAAAAAGAGTCTTTCCCAGATATCTGGGTGCAGGGAGCCATCTGCCCTTCCTGTACAAGGACAGGGGAAATCTCAACCTTTTGACTTTCTTGGAGTATGAAGGCAGCCTGATCAACTTTAGCCCAGAACAGTCCCATTTCCATAGTAGATTTTATTTTTACATCCCCCAAGTTATTTAAGCACCAAACTTAAATCCTACTTGTCTCCTAAACTTTAAATGATAAAAACAAGTTGCTTAAGAATGACAGTCACAACGTGATATTCGGGGACCATTCCTGGCTGTTGCAATTTATAGCCATTTTTCAGGAACTGTCTTTGGCTATTGCAATTTATAACCGTCCTCCCTCCCTTTGGAGTTGTAGGCAAATCTTAGCTCTTCAGACACCGACATCAGTTCGTCAGGCAGACAGCAGAAAAGTGACCGAAGGGAAGTTTACAACTAATCTCGAAACAGTTCTGTGACATTGGCTCATGAATAAAATGTAAAAACAAATTATAGGGGTGAGTATATACAGATTTAAAAGCAAGATACCAGAGAGTTCAGGGAAAAGGATCCTTTGTAAGACCCGAGATGACAAATATAATAAATTTAAGTCATTGGAATAACAGTGATATAACTCATGTCTCCTGTATCAGACATATTTGGTGAACTACTTAAAATGCAAGTCATTGGACCTCATCCCAGACCTTCAGAAACAAAAATCTCAGGGGACAGGCCTCAGAAGTCTACTTATTCATAAAATTACCTGGGTAACATTTAGGTGACTTAAATTTGGGGGAGCCTTTGACCGTTCGTGATATTCTCTTCCTTGCAACTATCTTCAAGAAACTGCTAGAAAAGAGATTCTTTCCGGAGGTGTGCAATTCTGAAATATGACTGGCATTGGCTGATTTATGAGTTATCCATTTACAGTGTTGAAAAGGGGGGTTACTCACAGTTACTGTAGCCTCAGAATTCGAATGCCATGCACACCACGAAGAAGATGAAAGATAAGGTCTGCCTTTAAAAAAGAAAATTCAGAGCAGGAAAGAAAAAAGTAAATGCACTTGAAAAATAAAGTAGGAAAATAACTACTACCTTTAGTTGATGGCAGAAAAACCAGGGGTTATAGAGTAGACTGATAAATCTGTAATGGGAGAGCAAAGCAAAAACGCACAATAAATTTTGGAAGTTCCAGCACTGCCCTTTCTGTATGATAAGGGAACAGGATGTGGCTGGAGACATTCAAAGAGACGCCAGAACTGGTGATCATGAAAACTATGGGTGGCCCATGCAAACAATGTCATTACGGAATGCCGGCACCCCGGATGTCAGCCATAAGGGAGGTAATTTTCTGAAAACCGCTCAGTCCTGAACTTAATCCAAAAGGCATTTATTCATAACTAAGTATTCCTTTCAAGATGGGAAGAGGCTGTGCCAGATTCAGGAGTTCTGCTGATATATTTCCATTATCAAAATAAACAGCATACACCACTAAAAAAGCCCATTCATTTGGAGCGGATTTTAAACATACCTAAATGCGATGGTTCAGAATATCTACCATTACAAAAAGTGTGTTTGTGTTCATGTAAGACGTTTTTAAGTGACAGAGAAAACCCATAAATAACAAAGAGAAGGCCCTGAAGCACTAGGCTCTTCTGAGTTTGTATCCGAGTTTATTTACAATTCAATCCAGCTTCTCCGCTTTCATAATCCTATAGGAATGTTAAAACCCAAACTCTGGGCCCAGTGAGGAAATGAGACTGATTATTCATATCCAGTTTAATTTTTCCTAGTTCTGAGAGAAACCATTGTGAAGAATTAAAATCACAGAGACTGGGACAGAAAGAACCAGGTCATGAATTTTATCTTGGTAGTTTGCTTTGGCAGCAACGTTGAACATGAGTTAATTTTAATGGTCTGTTTCAAAAAATTGAAGAATTAATCCGTATCTACCAGAATGTTAAAGTATTTAAACATTCATTGATGATGTTGTATCATTAATCTATTCATACATGACATTCACAGAAAGCCTTCTAAGGACCAGGGACTGCATGAGAAAATAGCATGCAGGGAAACATCGAAACTAGGGAAAGAAAAAGTCAGTCGTAAGAAGCACAATAGGATAGATTTGTGTGCGTGAACATTGTGCATATGTTTTGGTGAAGTAGTTAGTTCATCAAGTGTATATAAATATTTGTATATATAAAGCATTTAATAATTAATAAATGATAAAATTATATCTGAGATGTGCATGGTCAAAATGATATTAGCTTTACTAAAAATGGAGAAAGCTTTGATTCTGTAATATGAAAGGACAGCCAAAAAGGGATAAATATATCTCCTTTTTAAAGAATACATCACTCATCTAATGTAGATAATAAATATATTTGATTATCAGACAAAACTGAATCTATTTTAAAAATTAAAATTGTAATAGTTTCATAATAGATAATTCAAAAACCTAAAATATAGACATATTAATTTAATTATGCAGTATATGATACATGTGATTTTTATATGTATATGTCATGAACAAAATACTTTTCATTCAAACATTTTATACAGGGAGGCAAATCCTGAATGTTTTTTACTCTGATCAGGGCAAATCCTTATATTTTCTGGGCAAGTAATGACATTTGATTGAGCCTGTATATAGGCTAGAAATATTCCCAAGCATATCGTGTCCTTTAACCTTAAATAGTTTCATTTTGTTTGGATCTTGCCTCGATTTGTGGGGGAAGACATTTCACCCCATGAGGTACATTTCTAAATGACGCTCTAGAAATCGACCAAACAGGCTAAGTATCTGCATGGACCGCTTCCCCCAAGAACATAATGTGCTCCAGCAGCCTCCTCGTCTTGTCTTCCCTCCCACACTGGAAGGTATGCAAAACATCCCCTTCCGCTCACAAACTCACCAAAGACAGGTTTTCAGGCCTAAACAGAGAGTGCTCTCCCTCAATTTTACAAACTACCATCTACAAACGGCATGCCTGCTTTCTGACGATTATGATACAAAATTACCAGTACAGTTTTTTTGCACTGAAATATACATCATATTTTCTTCTGGGTCATGGTCTTTGTTTCACTGATAGTTTAAAAAATGTCAACATAAAATATTTTTACCTAGGGTTCCTGCGTTTTATTAACGAAACCAGTAGCAGACAAATGTATTTTCACAGTTTGAACAAGTTTTAAATCCTAAGCCACCAACGGTGTTGTTCTCCAGTTTAGTGCTTTTGTGTAACAGTGTTTGAGTGTATGCACATCTGTGAACATTCAAACGTCCCTAGCGTGCATTTCTGTATCTTACTTTCTACCACTGGAACATGGCTGGCATTTTGCAAAGTGCTGATTTACTTTTGCATGTCATGTATGGAAAAATGGATTTCCCCTCACACAGTGACTCACGAGTTTGTCGGAACAGGGTGTTTTCACAGAGTTTTATGTTGCAAAGGACTAGTGGCTACTTTTTATTCTATACCCAAGGCAGCAAAACATGGCCAACAGAACCAAAATGTCAAATGTAATCTATCATGACTCAATTGCATGTGACAAGAAACATAACAGGAAAGAAATACAGTATTAGAAACATCTAAAAGAGCAAGTTAGGTAATGGAAAGATTTTATTTATGTCTCACCATGCGTTATTGGCCAGCCATAAGCAACTGTATTCAGTCAATTTCCCTAAACCGTAATTATAATACGTGCGAATACTATACTACTCTCCATATTCTCTCCCCGGTTGTATAAGCAAAGTACAGTATCTTAATCTGCCATTGATTCTTTCAAATAAGATAGCATAGGACGAGACTGTTCACCATTTATTGCAAGAAACATCTGAGATGAGTAATTGTCATATCAGCACATCAATAACATGGGAAGAATAAAAATTGTCGCAATTTCCTAAAACAGTAGTGGCAACTTCCAACAAAGAAGAGTTTCAGGTAGCCAGATAGCTGCGAGGAAACTGAACTTACGAATCTCAGTCCATATTTTCATGTTGAGCCATCATAAAACATTCCATGAGGACAGTTTGGATTCAGATATTTCCAAAGCTGGAACAGAATCCAGTGAAGTTGCTGTGGCTTTGTGGAAGGTTTTGGCAATATTTCTTCCAGCAACAATGTATCAACTGTGTTACTTTAACTCAGATTTTCCAGGACAAGGTTCGTCTGGGACGTGCTTTCAATCAGGAGGCAGCCCCTTGTCAGGGCTGACAGAGCTGGTGGAAACATCAGAAGCCTGCAGCTGCATGCTCCAATATAGAGCCACACATGACTAGTTACACTTAAGTTTACATTAGTTAAAATTAACTAAAAATGTAAAGTTTGTTCCTTACGTGCTCTGACAGGATGCGGAAGCAGAGCTTGGGTAATATTTGGTGAGCTGCCCTACCGCTCATCACAGATGGAGAGGGGCTCTGAGGACAGAAACCAGCCTTAGCGTCTTATCTCACACCAACCAGCACCACGAAGGACCCCGGTCCAAATGGCCCTGCGCCCGAATGGCAGAGACATTATCTCACACCAACTGCTACCACAAATGACCTTTACAAGGTCCAAACGGCACACAAGCCCAAACAGCACAGACAATATCTCATACTAACTGCTACTGCAAATGACCTTAACAAGGTTCAAATGTCACGAAGCCCTCACAGCAGAGACAGGAGTTCTGGTGTATACGAAACAGCAAAGATCAGACCAAGTCCCTGAAAGACAAGAAGGCAAGCAGAGCAAGTGTGACCAAATGATGCAGATGAGAGGAACGAACAAGAGCTCTCAAACAGAAACAGACATTCTCCTCTGCAGAGGAGCAGAGAAACAGAACTAACCAGCAATTAAAAAGCCGTATGCAACAAGAAAAGCAAACAGTATGTAAACCAAAACCAAAAGATTGCTCCAACCAAATCCCACACTGGGGAATTGGGATTTTTTAAATTAATTAATTTATTTTTTTTCACGGAGCCATGACTATCACCGAGTGGCGCCCATTGATTCCTGCAGAATGCCAACTGGTTCAGAGAACCCAAGGAGCGGGACATGGGCTCCTGGTCCTGCACACCAGGGACATACCCAGACTGGGCTCGTCAGCTCACTAACAACCCATTTCCTTTCACCAGCAATGTGTTTATGGGAGACTGATGCCTTGGGAGGGAGAGCAGGTAAAGTGTCTGAGATAAAGACCTCTCAGCAGCTGCTGGGAAATCCCTGCCATGGGGTCAGCAGCCGGGACACTGGTCAGGGCCCTCCTGGCCTTGCCAGGGTCCTTACTGTCCCGTCTGGGTTGCCAAAAACTGTAAACAAAAGAAGTTCCAGCTGCCTGCCACTACAAAAGGCAATACTTGAGAGGCAGGTGCTGATGTGAAGGAAAGTGCTTAATTTTCGGGTGCTGGCCACCTGGAAGATGGAGAGTCATATCTCAAAGCCCATCTCCATAGCTCAGTGAAGGCAGAGGTTTTTATAAGGATGGCGAGGGGAACGGGACAAAGAAATCAAGGGAGGGGTTGCAAAGTTCTCTATGTGCAGATGAACACAGTCCATTCCGATAAGGCAAGTGATGGTCCAGTGTGCCTCATCTGAGTTTAGTTATCCTGGATGCATGTCATCCTGACCTCACATCAGCCTGGATCCCCCGGTGAAGGTCAGCAAATCTTCCCGAGCTGGGGTGACTGAACATTGGAGTCTGCATATTTTGAAGTTAGTTCCCAGGATTCTTATACAAACATGCGCTTCATCTGTAAGTGCCATATTAGTCAGAGTTTGTAGTTACAGAAACAGTGTTAAAAGAATGGTGGGATGGTTACAATTTCCCACAGTTACAGTTGTTGTTTTGGTAACTAGTTATGCACATGACTTAGAGCGGCCAGCTAGTCTCACATTTTAAGTGATATTCTAAGCCTGTCTTTTGCCTCAACTGCAGAAGTTTTGCATCTCTTATTTCAGATTCAGACTGGTCAGTGATTTTTTATAGGCCAAGTCACAGCTGATATGTATTTCCAGATTTGAAACAATGTATCCTCACCTGATCTGATGGTCTATTGCTGTAGCGTACGGAGAAACAGAGTATGTGGAGCAATATACTGTTCCTAGTGTGGTAATTTCTGTGGTGGTTAAATGCAAGTAGAGAGTAGAGAAATGAATGATACCAAAATCCAGGTGGATAAGTTGTGTGGTGGCATGAAAAGAGAAACGAGAAAAAACATAGAGACAATGATTACCTGAGACAACACTAGCCTTCGTTTTATCATAGTCAAGATGATTATCATTTTATGACCCTCTGTACCTAAAAACAACAAAAGAGTGTGTGAGAAGTAGTCATTTGAGAGCAGAGGGTTAGAAGGAATAGAGAAATTTAAAGGGATAACCAATGTGTACACTGGTAAGACGCATATATGGCCTGAAGGAATGTGCTTCACAGCAGATAATTTGAGGGTATGTTACAAATCATATCAAATCTGGTAGAATTTAAGGTCTCATTAAAAAAAAACAATCCAACTACATCATTTTACAACTATCTGCAAACCAAAATACGAATTCTGGATGAACTATTATCAACTACCTAGTGACTGGAAGTGATTAAGGAATCTTCCAGATGACTAGGTTTTAGGATTTCTGTTTAGCACAAAACCTCACAAGAGGCAGTTTGCTGCTGGGGTCTGGGATAATATTTCTAAAATCACATTGGAAGCATTTTCCAATATGTTCCTGAGCATATTTTATATGCTGTAATGAGATACTTGATAATATTGCCACATCACAGAAATTCAAAGTCAAATAATAGACTTCAAGAAAAACAATCCATAAATAAACATTAATCATCCTGTGTTTGCATTACATGAAATGAAAATAATAGCAATCAAAGCCCAGAGATGTCTGTATAGAGATGACTTTTTAAATTTTATGTTTCTCAGCTCCATAATTGTAACTATTTCGGGGAGTGATATTTAGTAGTGGGACAGAAATGGTTACATAAAGAAAATATCTAAACTTACCTTTTCATATAAGTAAAAATGCTACTATTTTCGGAGATTCATGTTTGCCATCTGGTTCACCAGTTCCCAATCATTTTAGTTATATACATATTCCAAAGAAGACTTTCTATTTGGAAGTAATCTTTGTAAATTGTGTTTTTCAGAGGCTCAAAACACTAATAAAAATGTTGGTTTCTATGGATAAACATATTTCATTAAAGTTTTATATGTAGTTTGTCACTTCACAAATATCCCAGGCAACAGTACAAACATTATAGCACTAAGAAATTAGATAATTGTCTAATATTAAAACAAAACAAATGAAAACTTCTGATCAATAAATAAAGCTAAGTTTTACTATCAACTCAGAAAATAAGTCAAGACAAAAATTTGGTAATATTTTGAACCTGAATCAGAGACTGTTCAATAATTACATCAAATAAATAATTTTCTCTATGTCTACTTATCTATATTTATGCACAGAGAAATATACATGTGAAAAATTACAATATATTATAATATAGCAGTTTGAGTTCAAAATCATCAGAATATAATGGATGTATTGAAGGAAATATTTTGATTAAACTTCTTTATTTTGAGATAATTATAGATCCGCATGCAGTCAAAAGATGTAGTATAATTTTATCTAATAGTATCATCTTGCAAAAGCATGGTGCTGTATCACAACCCAAATACTAGCATTGGTAACATTAAGGTACAGAACATAGTCATCACTACAAGAATCCCTCCCGCTGCTCTTCATAGCCCTTCTCACTTCACCCCTGCCCTGCTTTGTCCTCACCGCTGGCAAAAGCTCATCTGTTCTCTGTCTCCATAATTTCGTTGTTTTGAGAATGTCCCTTATGTGAAATCATACACTACATGACATTCAGGATTAGATTTTTCAACGAGCACCGTTCTCTCAGACGTATAAAGTCGTTGCATGTAGTTTGCTCCTTCTATTGCTGAGCAGCGCCCACGGGATGGATGCCGCACGGTTTTCTGGGTGAGGACCGCTAGGTTGTTTCCCGTTTTTGGAAAATATGAGTAAAGCTGCTACAAACACTTGCGTGCAAGTTTTTATATGAACAAAATTATTAATTTCTCTGGGATAAATTCTCAAGATCGTGTTCTAGCGATATGTTTGTTTGTTCCATGTATTTTTAAGAAAGAGCCAATGGTCCAACTGCAGTATTTCACTTTCCTACCAGCAGTACATGAGTAATCCACTCTCAGCATCCTTGCAAGCACTTACTGTTGTCACTATTTTTATTTTAGCCTTTTTTTTTTGTATGTAATAAAACCTGATTGTGGTGTTCATATGCTTTTCTCTAAGGGCTCATGAAAAACCTATGTTCATGTGTTCAGTTGCCACAGGTATGTCCTGTTCAGTGAAAGGTCTATTTATGTCTTTAGGTCTTTTTCTCATTGATTGCTTGTTTTTATTGTTGAGTTTTGCTAGTTCTTTATATATTCTAGATACTAGTCCCTTAGCAACTATATGGTTTGAACATATTTTATCTGGCGAGGTGGCTTGTGTTTCACCCTTTCAGTTAGGTCTTCATAGAATAAAGTATTTTACTTTGTTGAAGTCTAATTTATCAATGTTTCCCTTTATGGTTTGTGACTTGAGTACCGACTCTGAGATCTGTTTGCCTACCCATATACCTCAAAGGTTTTTTTTCCTGCTTTTCTAAAAGTTTTATAGCTCTATATCTACAAATTCTGTTTACTAATATTTTCTTAAGTATTTTTGAGCATATTTTCATGAGTGAAACTGATCGGTAGGCTTTTATTTGTTGGAATTCTCTAGTTTTGATTATTAGTGTAATACTAGCTTTATGAGATTAATTAGCAAGTGGCAGGTCCTCTTTTATTTTCTATGAGATTACACAGAGTAGATGTTAATTCTTCTCTAAACATTTTGTAGAATGCTCCAGTGAACACACTTGCTCTTGGAGATTTACTTATTTTTGGATGCATTTAAACTACTAATTGATTTTCCTCAGTAGTTCCAGCACAACGCTGCCTGCAGTTTTCAAGTGAGGCTATGGGCAGCTTCCTCCGACATCCACTTTTATTGTCAAATATTTTCAGGGAAGAATATTCTCCCTTCCATTAATAGATTTCCTCTTTAAATGGTAATGTATGAGAAATAGATTTTAAAGTGCAGTGCCAGGACCAAATGTCATCATCCTTGAGATATTGCTACCTGCCCTCTTTCTCCGTGTGAATTATGGGGCACATGCCACTGCTGATTTTGCTGTGGCCTCTGAAAGCTCAGGGCCATCCTTAATCCCCAATCGTACAACGCGGTTGCCCTGATGGTGAACAAAGTGACTTCCTCTGTCTTTCCTTCCAAGGCATTGTTTAAATTTATACTCCAATTTTATAACGTATTTTATCATATGTCATGACTGGGGCCTTATTCTTTTTGGAAAGGAAAGAAATATTCAATGAAATAGGTTGCATAGTAATATGGTAGACAAGAGGCTTTCCTTGGGGCGACCTCCAAGAAGACCTTACACCAGGCTCTGAAAGGAACCACTGCCCCAGGAGGCCCTTGTGGGTGCTGGCCCACAACCCTGGGAGCCACTGTGCCCCTCACACGCCACACCACCCAGAAGCTGCCCGTCTTACTAACGCACCGGAATGGCCCGATGAAGGCCAGCTCAGCGGCAATACCGCGAGAGAATGAGTCGCTATCCTCTGGGAAACAGTATGCATACTGAAGCAGCAACCTTTGTGCATGGCCTTGTCCTCAGGAGGAAGGACACACGGTTTTGAGGACCTAAGAGTGAAGGACTTGTCCACTTCCCATCACTGGCAAGGATTCACTGGCTGACTTTGCAATCCCCACACCTACCTTCCAGGTGACTCAAGCGTGGAGTGCCGCGTTCACCAAGGAGGCACCCTCCCCTGGAGGACTCAGGTGGTCCTGTTGAACATCCTACGGCTTTCACCTGACACCTGGAGAACCAGGTGGGATACAAACCATGAAGCTCCTGACTCTAACTCAGTCTCTGCATCCCAGAGACTCTCCCCAGTGATACCTCACTTATCTGCCTTCTGTTCCTGGCTAGATCAGTGGCTTAGCCTGGATTCTCCTATCTCTCAATCTTTTTAAAACATTTATTTTAAACAGTGCCTTTTCCTGATCCAAACCCAATATCCTATAAACAACTAGAAGTTATTCTTGTACAGGATCTGGCAGAAGTAAAGCCTGCTTGAATGTGGTTGGTAGGGTAATAATATGGGTGTAGAAATTTATAGTTTTAATTTGGACATTTCACCTAAAATGTCATATGGGGTGCTTGAGTGTGATATTGTTACAGAATGCTTATGATTTTGTAATAAAATATTTTGTAACAAAAAAGGGGTGTTATTTGTACTGGAGCCCATATATTTGTACAAATGCCTTCTATGAAATACACATGGAGAAATTTGATTAGGTCAAAAGTGAAGTTAAAAGTTTATGCTACAGTGCTAGGAAAACCAGCATAGTGATAAGCAAGTAAGTCTGCATAGAACAGTCACTTAAAATATGTAGAGTAAAAAAAAAAATTAGTAACACTGGTATAGCTCTCTTTCCCAACAATGATCCAATTTTGGTTTTGAAATAAGTAATCACTATCTAAAAAATATGTCTAAAATCTTGTCACAAAACAACAGTTTTGGCAACATCAAGTATGCCTTAACATTAAATTCAAAACAGTTACTCCTATGTAGCTGAAACAAAATAAGCGTGATTCTATTTCTCCTACAACATAAGAAAACACGTGACTCATAACAACACAATGGATATGGTACCAAGATTAATAATAGTTTGTGCAAATGCTCACCTATAATCTATGAAATTAAATATTTACTCTAATTATTGTTTTTACTCATGACTCCTAAGTTTCACTTTGTTCTTTGGTTTATGTTTAAAATTTCCAATTGAGCCATGTTTATAATTAATTAACTTTATCTTATACTATAATATTGAAGACTTTGACATATGTCCACTATTATCTAATTTTGAAAACAATGTGTGCGTTTCTAAAGAAATTCTTTGGGAAAACCTCTATGATTTTTTATTGTTATATAATATTTTTATTATTTACTTCTAAAAGTTGACTTATTTTGATGATTCTTTACAAGAGCTTTTGGTGACTGTACAAAATGTACAGCTTCCCTTACAGTGCTCGTGAGAAGCTGACATTTTAGTAATCCCAGTTGACTTTCATTTAAAATCCTGTTGTGATATTTGTTTGTCAAAACACTGCTCCAAAACACGATGGTCATTTTGTCATCCACTTTTCTTCAATCTGTAGGTGGCTTTAATTTAGAGATTAGATGATTTATTTAGTGATTTGTGAGCCATTGAATTCAAGTTCACATACGCAGAAAGCCTCATGGCATTAAATAATTGTGAGGAGAGTTTTTCATTTTATATATGTGCTTGATAATAAATAACGTGATTTTCTGCAATTGGAGGTGGAATTCAATATGCCTATCAACATAAAACTGAGGTTTATCATCCTTGTACTTATTTTTTTAGGTATGATAAGGCAATTTATTTAAAAGATTTTCTTCTTCAAATTACAATAATGACTTTTTGCAAGACTCTAAAATGCATTCTGAAATCAGGAATACTATTATATTCAGAGACAACACCTTTGAACATAGGCATTATGGACAGAAAGTGTTGGAAAGTCGTAAGTTTGTACATCTATCTTTGGTTTTTCTGAAATATATTACCCGAAAGCCACAAAGGCAATATTTCCTAAACTGACAGCGCCAAGATGACTCTGTGTCAGTTCCGACCCTCATCTACGCACACCATCCACGCTGTTTAGCGTTGTTAATGAAGTTCTCGTAAAATGCCGTTCTTTTCCTCTGGAAACTGCGTTGAAACACGAATGCATTGCACTTGCTCGTATGCCATTTGATACATTTTCAAAATAGTCTCTCTCAGAGAAATGAATGAAATGCTTTAACACAGCAGATAATCACTGTCATTTTTATTTCTGAGACAGAAATTACAGACTGTCTGAAAAAGACTCATTTTCACCCTTGACTCCCGAGTCAAATTTGCATTGTCTGCTACTGACTTACATGTCCCTGGCACAGTGGTTACATCGCAGGGCTAAAAATGCTTTCACTGGCCTGGAACATACTGGAACTTTCTTGTGCAGTTCACCTCCCATTACCTGTGACCAGATAAGAT
>PVJI01017997.1:0-34324 GCA_004026765.1 Micronycteris hirsuta
TCATAACACAGTGCACGTTCCCTCCACACATTCTATGGGGTTAGAAATGCACACTTGGTGTTAACATGTGGTTGTCATCTCTCTCGTTCCCACTGGAGTGTAAGTGTCAGGATGGCAGGGCCTGTGTGTGTTGCTCACTATTGTCCCCTCAGTGCCTGGCCCTGTGGTTGGCACATGGGGGGAATGCAATGAATGAATGAATGAATGAATGAATGAATGAGGCAATGAAGGAAGGAAGGAAGGACTGCCCTGGAGTGGAGAAGGGAACCTGGGAGTCCCCTGGAACATGAGGCCTCACTAGTAGTTATCTCTTGATCCTCTCAATTCTACACACATTTTATATCTAATACCACAGGCTGCGAGGTGAGTATGAGCTTCCAGTAAACAGATGAGGAAACCGAGTCTCAGAGGAAGACCTGCCCTAGGCTTGTGGTCAAAGTCAGTGGTGGAGCTGGTAGGGAAGGCAGGCTGACAATTCATTTTTTGTCCGTTTACTTCCTTTGTCCAGTTCAGTACCCCACATCCTTTCCATCCTCTCCCTCCCCTCCCTGCCCTCTGTCCACAGGGACCCACAGGGCCTTACCGCAGGAGCCTGCGTTGGCGGGTGGGCTGCCTGAGCCCTTCATACGGCAGCTTCATGCCGAGGTCATCAAGGTCATTCTGCCTCAGGTCCAGCTCTCTCAGGCTGGGGCTGTCACTGAGCATGGAGGCCAGGTCCTGGCAGCAGGCAGACGTGAGGCCACAGCGGACCAGCCTGTGGGAGAGATCTGCATGGGCCCACCATCCTTGTTTGCAAAGCCGTCTCCTCAGAGTAACTTAGGGTCTGGTTCTCTTTCTAGTAGATGTCCCTTTGGCGTCATTGGTGACATTAAAGGAAGACAAAGGCGTGTCTGGCTGCAGTAACCTGGGAGATGGTAACTTTCTCCCATTGCCGAGGAGCCTCTCAGGACGCAGCTGGTCACCCTTTGTGTGACTCTCACCAACTTTGCCACTCCCTGCATCGACTTTATATGACTGATTTACCCAACATCTCACTTGCACACCTGCTGTAACTGTTAACTCATCAGCCAGGCAAACGCCCACTTGGCTGACTTGGGATGCCTTGGAGGGTTTCATCGTGAGGGCGTCTACCTGCTCCGCACCCCATCACCCCATCCTGCCTAGCTCTCACTTTCTCTCTGCCCCACCCCCAAAGTAGTGTCAATGAGGAACAATTACAGCAGACGCTCCAGCTTGCAGCTGGACTTTCTCAGCTTCTGGAAAAGGTGCTGGGCCCCGGTGTCCAGGAGCTTGTTGAAGCTCAGGTCCAGCTCGGTCAGGCTCTGGCTGGCGCTCAGCCCACAGGCCAGGTCCTGGCAGCCCTCTGCTGTGAGGCCGCAGTCAGCCAGCCTGTGGGAGACATGCATTGAAGCCTTGAGTTTACTCACCGGTTCATTCCACAGTACAGTATTGACTGGCACCCACTGGCACCTTTCTGGGTCAGGCAGAGGTAACTATGATGCCCAGAAGCCCAGAAATGCACAGGTGTTGGGGAATGACATAGAAACGAAGAACAGCGGGTCAGCTTTCAATCTGTTTTTATCAAGAGCTTTCCATGTTTCCAAGTCTTTCCCCCCACATTTTTAAATTGCTGTTCAAGTACATTTGTCTCCATTGTCCCCCCACCACTCCCTTCCACCCCAGTCTTCCCCGCTTCCCACCCTTGACCGTGCCCCCCTTTGGTTTTGTCCCTGTGTCCTTCATACATGTTCCTGAAAACCTTTCCCCTTTTCCCCTCATTATCCCCTCCCACCTCCCCTGTGGTTACTGCCAGTTTTATTTTAATTTCAGTGTCTCTGGTTATATTTTCTTTGCTTGTTTGTTTTGTTGATTAGGTTCCATGTCTTTTAAGTTCAATTCAAGTTCCTTGTCTTTGACTGTAGGACCCAGCAGATCTGGCTCCTTGTCATCTCTCTTCTTATCCTTTATCCCTTTTGTCTGATACCTCACTGGCCTCCTTGCTGCTCCTTACACTCTGCAGGCACACCTCTCAGGGCCTTTGCACCTGCTCTTTCTTCTGCCGGGAACAATCTTCTCACCTGGTATCTCACTGCGGCATGTTCTCTCATCTACTTCAGGAATTTGCTCAATAGCTGCTTGGGGAAATCTTGCCTCACCACCCTGCTTGTTTAAAACTGCAGCCCCAGCCCCCATTTCTTTCTGCTTCATTTTCCTCTATAGCCCAATCACATGCGATATATTTTACTTAGTTATTTGCTTGTTGTTTTCCCCTGAAGAATGTATGTTCCACGAGGAAAGAGTTTACATTTCCAGTTGTACCCCAGGGCTTAGGGCAGGTCACATACACAGTAGGAACTTAGTAAGCGTGTGGTTAATGAGTGAATGAAGTAGAGTGAAAAGGGGGATGTTGGGTGTTGCTGAAAGCAGAGGATGAACAGGGAATTTTGACCAGGGAAAGAGGGCAGACATATGGGGGGCGGGGGGATACCTTGAATGGTGGGTAGGAGGTCACCGAGCTGAGGTGGAGGGAGGGGAGACTCCTGGCCTGCAGAATAGATGTGAGTTTACAGCATGTGTTTAGTGATTTGTCAGAAAGGTTACCTGAGGGGAGATGAATTTTGAGGGTAAAGATAGAAAATATCAAGATGATAGTAGGCCTTGAATGTGCTTATTAGATGTGTGGGCCTTGTTCAGGTGGCAGCGATGAGCCAGTGACAGTTCTTGAGGAGGGTCGTCGTGTGTTCCGTGCATTGCCTGGGATAAACTTTTGATGGTGAGTGGAGGATGGTTGCTGGGCTGAGGCAGGAAGCCGGTGGCCGAGGATGAGCACTGGGCTCAGAGCAGTGCCTGTGGGACATGTTCCCAGGGCCCCAACAGCACTCGGTGCCCCTCTAGATGTGGGGGCAGGCGGCTTCTGGAGTGGATACGGAGCTGGTACTGCCACCACGTACTGAGAGAATCAGTGCGAGAGGAGGCAGGGTCAGCTTCGCGGATGCACAGCCTGTGCAGTTGTTGGGGCTTGTTGCTCTTTGGTCGCCACCTTGAGTTCCTTCATAATTTTATCTTTGAATTTGTGCTTTGTAGTGAACTCGGATAGGACAATGGAGCTTTGTGTCACATGTGTCCCCATCTCCTGACTCCTCCCCTCTCTGTGGGAAGAGTTCTTGGCCACCCCTTCCCTGTCCTTTGATGCTTGGGGCCCTGGATAGCCTTCCTATCAGGGATGGTGACAATCAAGGCTGGCATTTGGAGTAGGGCTTGGTGACAACAGCATTACACATTTGGTGATTTGTTGGGGGAAAGTCTCCCACTCACTGTGATTCACATGCCCAGTGTCTCAGGGAACTATCCTGTGAGGTGACGGGTCTCCCGTGTGCTTCGAGTTCGGATGGTGGTCTTTGGCAGTCTTCTCTGCTCTGTGGTTTGGTGTGATGGGCACATGGGAGGAGGAGAAGTCTGACTTGACTTTCCCACCCACTCGAGGGCACACTGCATGGGTCCAGCAGCTAATAGGAGGAGAAACCTGGTGTCGTTGGTCTGTGGTCACACTGACTTGTGGGTAGAGCCCTGGATACCTGAGAGGGTCTGCGTGCACCTGCAGCATGCCAGAGGGAGGGCAACTTTAAGTAGCAAATAAAGAACACCTTGTGATAGAATGAGAGACTGGGGTGGAAGGAATAAAGCTTTGTATGTTAGGGCCTTTAATGGCACATTTTTACTGATGTTTGAGCAAGGGCACTGCATTTCATTTTCTCCTGGTGCCTATGATTATCTAGCTGGTCCTAAGAGGGGGATCAGGCTTTCTTTGCTTAGGGAGGAAAGTCTAGTTTAGAATACACTGAGTTTGAGGAGCCTCTGGGACATGCTGGAGGAGGGTGTTGAGTTTGGGTCCTGAGCTGAAGATTGACTCTTGGCAGGTCCCCACTGGAAAAGGCTGGGATGTGACTGTGGGAAGTTCCCTGAATGAGGTGGAGGACACTGAAATTGGGACCTGGTTACTCTTCTCCTGGTTGGACGTCACACAGACTTGTTGTCAAATCTTTCTTCTGTCAGTTACTATTGAAGACTGTGGGCAGGTTTCTTCATCTTCAGGTTTGCTGATCTGTAACATGAATTCACCATGCCTATGCACACGGTGGTTGCCGAGGTCACAGGACATAATGTATCCCGACTGTTTAGAACAGTGCTTGACAGATGGTGCTGACATAGGACCCAATCCCCTTGACTTTCTTCACCATCTCTGTCCTGATTTCACACAGCCCCGTCTCAGTTTTCATGCAGCCCTTCTCTTTCCCTTCTCTCCCCGAGGGGCCAAGGCCCTTCCATCCTGTGTCTTTGATCCCACATCCTCCTGCCTCCCCTCTTTCTGGAATCACCTCTTTCCATCTCCAACCCTTCCCTGCATTTTATTTTTTACCAGTTCCTTCTGCTTTGTCCATGTGCTATGCTCAAATTCACATGTTCATAGAAAGTAAACACCCAGAATCTTTAAGTCTATCAGGTTCAACTGATGTTGAGAGAAATTCAATCTTTGGCTTGGACTTTTTTCGAAAGTCTTAGACAGTCTTACATCCAACAACAGTAAATCTTTGAGTTCTTACACAGAGAATCAACTTTTCTAGTGAGGAAATATTCACATCTCTCTGATCCAGAGTTAGTATTCTTGTGAACGACTATTTTTTTTTATTGTTGTTCAAGTACAGTTTTCTGCCTTTCCCCCGCCCCCACTGCAGCTCTCCTCACCTCCTTCCCCTGTTTCCAGCTCCCTTGTTATTGTCCATGTGTCCTTTAGAGTTGTTCCTGTAAACCCTCCACCCTTTCTCCCTATAATCCCCTCCCCTCTCTCCTCCAGTCACAGTAGGCCTGTTCTCAATTTCAGTGTCTTTGGTTATATTTTGCTTGCTTGTGAACAACTACTTTTTATTACACCGCCTCATTGAGTCGATGTAACTTCAATCCTGGCTTTCAGGGAAAGAGTTAGAGGTGGTGCTGGGCTGCACACTCAGTGAGTTCAAGTCCCAGCCCTCCCATTCTACTGTGTAAACTTGGGCAAGTCAGTTAACCTTCCTGAGCTTCAGCTCTTATTGTGTGGAAAAGAAAAATGACTTTCCGGGCTCTACCATTTTCACAATTTTTTTTTTGGATGGGTCAGAAATATTCCTTGGAATAGACAGAGAATTGATATGGAGATTGTGAAATTCTATTGCAGTGTAAGGGGTACATTATAGATTGGTGTCTTCCCACTTTGGTGTAAAGCTTAAGGTAGAGCCAGGATTTCTGAGTCCCTTTTAAAGTCTTTTAATCCTGGACTTAGCTGGTTCTCATTAGAATGAGTTTTTGAAAGGTGGGGTGTGGATTTACTACCATCCCCTGCTTGCCCACCTTACCCCACCAGGACCCTTCTTCAGTAAGCAACCCCTTCACCCTCTCCTTCCTCCCAGTCTCTCAGTTCGCTCGCCCTTCTTTCCTTCGTTCCTTCTCTCGTTCTCTCTCTCTTTGTTTCTCTGGACTTGGATTCTACCTTAGATTACATGACATGCCATTGACAACTTGATTGAATATCTTACCCTCTGAATTCCCATCAAATCCCTCTGGCTCACCCCACCTCTGCCCTTCTCCCACTCCCCCACTCCCACTCCCACCTGAGGAACAGGGGTAGGGGCTGCCTGCATGAATCCCACAGTGACTCTCACATGGGCCCCTACAATGCCTGGCAGGCAGAGATCTCCCACTCAACAATGGCCATTTCCATACATCACCTTCCCCAGGCCTCCAACGCTGCAACCCTCACACTCTCACTATAGAACTGAATTCCTACTTCACAGGAAAAAGTGGAGCCATTAGAGGGAAACCCATCAGCTTTTTACAGTCAAACCTGTGTGTCTATGGGCCCCCTTCTCTCTGCTGGGTCTTCAAGCCCTTCTGTTACAGGGTGAGGTGTTCCCCAATTCCTTGAAAGCCAATCTTTCTCCCATCGTCTCCCTCTGAGGAAGGGAGACCATGAATAAGCCCTTCTTCTTGTATCTTTTATCATCATTATAAAAAATATTCAAACTTAGGCCTTTTCCTTCTTCAGTGCAAACAAGAACACACACACACACACACCCCTCTCTAGTAAAACCCGCATTCCCTTCTGGTTTACTTCTTTTTCCTTCTTCACTATCAAAATCTTTGAATAAAAGAATAATGTGTTTGTATTTGTAGTCTCATTTTTACCTCTATCTTCAAGTTAATCCATTCCATCACCTCACAGACTTTATGACCTCACAAAACTGTTCCTGCTGAGCACATTCATGACTTCCCTATTACAAATCCAACGGACAACTTTCACTCCTTATTGTACTTGACCTCTGAGCAGCAATGGCCCCTGATGACCATATGCTCCATGAAACCCTCTGCTCACCTAGGTTCCATGACACCACACTGCCTTGGTGTTCTTCCCCCCTCCCCTTCTGCTCCTCATCAGGCATTGATGCTGACCTCTCTTATCTCTGCCACATTGGGAAGGGTGGGGTTCCCCAGGTTTGACATGCAAACTTTTCTTTGCCTATGAATTTTAAGATCAGCTTGACCACTTATGCAAATAGGCAGCTGTGATTTTCTAGGGACTGAGTTGAATCTATAGATCAGTTTGGAAAGTAGGACTATCTTAACACTATTAAGTCTTCCAATCCATGAACATGGAAGGTCTTACCTTTTATTTATTTTGATTTAATTTCTTCAACTATGTTTTGTATTTTCCAGTATATGAGTCTTGCTCTTCTTCTGTTAAATTTATTCCCATATATTTCATACTTTCTGATGCTATTGTATATGGTGTTGTTTTCTTAATTACATTACATTTTTAGATTGTTTATTGCTAATATGTAGTACAGTTTATTCTTTATGTTGAACTTCTATCCTGAAAGCTTCCTAACTAGTTTATTAGTTCTAATATCTATTTTTGTGGATTCCTTAGGATTTTTAAAATACAGTCATGTAATGTGCAAATAGAGATAAGTTTACTTTTTCCTTTATAATAGGGAAGACTTTCAGTTCATTCTCTTGCCCACTGTCTCTGGATGGAGCCTCCAGTATAATGTTGAATAGACTTGGGAAGAGTGGAGAGCTTGCTCTTGCTCCTGATCCTAGGGTGAAGCATCCTTTCTTTCAGCATGAAGTGTAATGTGAGTTGTGGGTTTTCATAGCTGGTTGTTATCGGGCTGAGATATTTCCCTGTGTTCCATGTTTGTTGAGTGTTGTTAATGTGAAACGGTGTTTGATTGTGTCAAGTGCTTTTTCTAAGTCTTTTGAGATGATCATGAAATTTTTATCAATTGTTCTATTAACATGATGTATTGCATTGATCAGTTTCCCTGGGTTAAATCAACTGATTGATATTTAGGGTGAAACCAACTTTGCATTCCATGTATAGACACCACTTGGTCATGCTTTACCATTCTTTTTATATGGTTTTATTATTTTGTTGAGGATTTCCAGAAGAAATTTTGGTCTGTAGTTTTTTTTATAATGTGTAATGACTTTGCTTGTCTTTGACTGCTTTGTAAAAACACTTTTTCTTGTTTATACTATTACAGTTGTCCCAATTTTTCCCCTTTGCCCTCTTGGTCCCACTCATCCCCCATCCCACAGGCAATCCCCACACCATTGTCCGTGTCCATGGGTCATGTATCTGTTCTTTGTCTAAACTCTTCACCTTCTTTCACCCAGTCCCACCTCTCCTCTCCTCCTACAGCTTCCAGTCTGTTCTAGGTTTCTGTGCCTCTGATTCCACTTTGCTCATTAGTTTATTTTGTTCATTAGATTCCAATTATAAGTGAGATCATATGTTATTTGCCTTTTATTGACTGGCTTTTGTTAAAGGTAATTCATGCATCTCACCATGGGAAATGTAGCCCTAATATTTCATGTCTAAGGGAGAAAAAAAAACTCCTGTGCAACATGGGACGGCAAGCATGACCCACGTGTGTGACAGCAGAACTTCCTGTGGGAAATCAGGATTGTCTATTTCTTAGATTTAAAACTTGCTCTTGCTAAAACCTCTCTCTCCCTGGATCAAAAGAACAAATGCTAATGCTTATCTAGCCTGCTTAGACCGATACTAATCCTTTCAAAGTTCAGCCATACCTCCTGTCTTTGCATAATCCTTTTGATGTACCTTCTGGGCTGTCTACCACCTAAAGCAAATCTACAATCTATGCATGGTTAATGGGTACCATTCTGATGTGATGTGCCCAAGGACAGCAATAAAAGCCTGTGAGGACTAGGCTCGGGGCCTCTCCCATATGATGAGGGAGGGGTCGCGTGGTCCCGGATTTTTCTAGTCCAGTATATTAGGTGTAAATTTATATACACGCTTGCCAAGGCATACGAATTCTGCGGGCCAGAATTCACAACATCTGGCACCCAGGAAAGGGACCAGAAAGTCTTTGAGCTGCTGCACTGTCAACACATCAACTTGGGGGAAGAAGGCGCGTAATGATCTGGGTAAGGACAGAAGGTCTAGAGAGCCCTAGGATGCATTGGATTTGGATAGAAACTGGTAATTTCCTGATTCGCAACTTAGTGAATCTCTTTACGGCATTTTTATGATGTCTTTACAGGCTACGTTTTCTCTAATAATAATAATAGATAATAACAATAATGATAGTCCTTTGCTCCCACTTGTGGCAGTGATTTCAACACGCATGTTCTGAGAATTTACATCTTTTGAGCACAGCTCCGTGTGATTCCCATGTGAGCAAGTGTGGATCATGTCTGTGGAATGGGAATTCTCTAATAGGAATTTGGCAAAGATGTATCTTAAAAAGTTCTGGCTTGCTGACCCCTGCATATTACTTTAACCTGGTCCTGTCTGCCACCGGACCTGAATTTACATCCTGATGCCCTGCTGTGAGTAATCTTACCCCTGTTCTGCTTAATCCCATGAATAATCAATCCAATGTAAATGTGTGCTAATGCCCCTAGTAAAAACCCCGGCTCGGCAAGCGACGGGGCTTTTTCCTGAGATGGGAGGAATCAGCCACGTGGCCCCAGTCTCTCTTTCCCCGCGTGTCTCGGTATGAGATTCATACACGCATCGGGTCACGGTCACCCACGGGTATCGGCAGGTACGATTTACCCCCACGAGAGATGGCGCCCGGACATGGGGCATCTCCGACCATGAGTCAGGACCGAATGCCCCCCCCTCAAGGTAGGTTGGAATTCGTGCGAAATCGGGCCTGGTAAAATAGGCTCCATGAACCCTTTGAGGTTGTTCCAGGGTGGGGCAGAAAGTGAGACTTGGTACGAAAATGTTTTTGGCCACGATAAAATTTAAAGAACGCCTCCATACAAATCCGAAGGAGCGGATTCTGTATCGCTGGTTATATAAAGTTTAATTCATTAAGAGACTAGGAACTTCTGACCCTGCTAGTTTGCCACTTATCAGCAAAAGCCCATGCGTGAGGCTTGCGCCGCGACTAACCAACTGCTTTGTTAACAAAAGCCCTGAGCGTGCAACTCGGTCGCGCCAGCCGACCGGTCGGGAGCGAGGGCAGAACCCCCCCAGGCCGGGTTCGGTGGAGGACAGGGAAAAGGTTTGGGCTCCCTGGGGCAGGGGAAGATGCTGTGGCGCATCCTTGAAAAAACAAGCCGCCTCTGAGCAGCAATGGCGCCAACTCCAAACCCGCGCAGAAAAAAAAAAAAAAAGCTGTGGCTCCAAGGTGGCGGGCGCAAGGTAGCAAGCCGCTCGCCAAGCTCATTCTGGCGGGCGGCGGTGGGAAAAACTTCCTCCCTCGCTTCGGAGCGAGCGGGGGCTATCACCCTGCTGCCCTTGAGTGCCGCGGCCACCGACCACCTTTCGCCGTACGGGGCGCAAACTCCCTTCGCTGTGGCCTCCACGGCTGCCTCTCCCCCCGCCTCTCCCCACCAGGCTCCTGGCACCCAGCGCGGGCTGCGCTCTCACAGCCTAGGCCCGCAGGCTGCGCCCGCTCGCTGGCAGCCGAGGTCCCACGGGCGGCCGTGGCTACAGGCGCCCGGCGGACGGCGCCGCGCTGGCTGGGAGAACTAACGAATCCGCCAGCATTTCCCGTTTAGATCAGTCAGTAGCAAAAAAGATCTCACTCCATGGTTTGCCTGGGGCCCTGCCTGCCGATAGAGGTACGGCTCGGCTCGCTTCTCCAGCAGTTGGGGTGGGTTGGGCTCCCCCCTCCCAAAAACAAAGAAGGACCTTCCTGGGCGCAAGGTGAAGGAAAGGTAGAAAAATCGGCAGCTTAGGCAGCGCTCTTCAGGAAAGAAAAAGCAGTAACTTAAAAAATCCATAGCTTGAAAAGTTCACTCCTCTGTCTCCCAAGCCAATTTCTTTACTATCTCTTTACTAAATAAAAATAGCTAGCAGGAAGCGGTTCAACAGCGCTCAGCAATGGGGGCGAGGAGAAAGGGCCTGATTTCTTTTTCATCTCTTTTAACAAAGAAAGGCTGAGAAACCTTAACCTAGCACGTGCATAGGGAAGTAGCCCTTTTCGGACCGCCCCCCGCCTACAATTAAAATGGCTGCTGCAAGCTAGAACTACAAAACTGGAGGCCATATCTAATGACGTAATAAAGACGCGCCTCCAAATAAGCCAATAGAACATAAAAACCCAGCGTCCAGTCTATCTCCCTGGCGACTCCGGGAAGCAGGCCAGAGTTAAAAAGCTGCTGTTACCGCCTCACCTAATAAACGGAAACAGCGATTAGATCTTTAAAAATGCTTCAAATAAAACCAATCAGGCTTCCCCCATCTCTCAGAATTCACCCTAATCTCTGCATTTAACCCCAGAAAAAATTGTAATTATTTTGGATTATTAAAACAATATTTTAACCTAATTCAGATTCTTAAAAATACTAAATATTTTCCTAATGTAGGGATTTTCTGCATTTAATTAAAAATATGTTAGGTAAAAATTACAATGACACCAGGTAGCAAGAAATAACATTCCAAAGCTACTATTTATTAAAATTAAGGCTAATTATTCCTATAAAATTTAAGTAAAATATTAAAAGAAGGCATATAGCAAATAAATGAAGCCTGCATTAATTGGCAGCTGTGTGCCGTTTTAATACTACATAATTATAAAAATTATATTAATACCTTATAGCAAAATATATGTTGTAATAATATTCAGATGGATTGTGAATAGTCAGTGAAGGAAGATTTAAGAAAGTATAGAAAGATAAGAAAGTTTAGGACTGTAGGGAAAGAGGGTAGAAGAAAGTGAGGAAAAGGTTAGTCAAAGGTTGGCATATTTGCCAGGTAGTGTAAGATAGAATTGAAGGCAAGACTGTAAATTGTATGTATTAAGTTATGAAATGAAATTAGAAGGGAAAAGTCTTAACGGGCATCCAAGTTAGAAAGAAAAGGTTTGCCTAGCCATTTCATCTACCACTCAGGATTGTCTCTTAATAAAAATTTCTAGGCTATAGGTAAAAATTTGAATAATATCTTCCTGAATACCCAGTATAACAAATGTTTATAATAAACTGATATTTCTTTATACAATTGAGTTCAATAATGCTAGTTTGTTTAAGTTTTATTTTTGTTTCAAGGCATTTTCACTAAACCTCTAACAATCAAAATAAAATCTAATATTATTCTGTATTGCTTATAATCTGTTACCACAGTCTACTCCAAAGTCATTTACAATTAATCCTCTCAAATAATTAAAAAGCTCAAAAGGAATATGTATGTTTTCAATCTAATTCCTTCTTGTGCCAAAGCCGTGACCATTTTATTATAAAAATGAAATATAGGTGTACAGTCTTCCGGAAAAAATCAGCCATTTTTTGCGGAAAACATAACACCAATTTTTAACTCAGTCATTAGGGAGACTGGCTACCTCCCCATAATAAAAAAATTGGCTAATGAAGGTCACTAAAGGCACTTGGCGGGTAATTGCTTCACCAGAGGAATGTATCAACTCCTGAAAATAGTTCACAAAACTACGGGGGGCCGGCTGGTTCTTCCACAAACCCCCCTCACTAGAAGGCCAGCAAAAATGCTAATTGTCAAAAGTTTGCTTTTAATACTGAAAAGGTTTTAAACATTAAGATTGATATCTCTCCAAAATATATTTATAGGCAAATGTGCATTATCACTTTTAAGCAAATATTCATGTTTAATGGCCTCATTTTTCTTTAATACTTGAAATAGAAAAAGCTAAAACACTTCATGTTTAATCTGTTAAACCTGCTGTGAAAGCCATAACTTGTAGGTGTTTTCTAAATAAAAGGTGGAAATCCAGGATTTATAATTTTTTAATCTAAACTTAGACTTTACAGTGAAACAGGCCAGGTGTAGGTTTAATTTGGGGGAAGGGAATGTCTCTATGTTTTTTCCACAGAATACAAAAGACCCCCTGGCTGCCCCAGGAAGCCACTGGCAGCCTGTCTCTGGTCTCCCGGCTGAAGAAAAAGGAAACTCCAAAATTGCCGCATCGCCAAATCATCACTAGGACCCCTACTTTGGGTCGGGTAACAACACTCACCAGCCAAATTATTATTTTACTTACTGTCTTTAAGGAAATCTTATTCTACTTTAGCTTATTCTATTCAACTAATAAAAGGACATTCTCTGGCAATCAGGGTGCCAGAATCTAGCCATTAACAATACTATTAACTCAATATTCCCCCTATACTGACTATAATTCTCTATAATTTTAATAAATATGATATACAAGACTTCATACAATACAAACTTCATATTTAAACTTCAATTTACAGTTAAAGATTTAGGAATTAATCTAATGTTATAATCTAGTTATTAATCTACTCCTCTAAATTATCTTTTAAGGAGTAACCCAAAACTTAAGTAAAGAATATAATTAATATAATATATAAGAATATTTTCAAAAATATCATGCAATTTATTCATTATGATTTTTAAAACATAATGTGTTAATCTTGGACCGGATTGCTAAAATCTTGTTTATATCCCAGATTTATATAGAAAAATATCTCAATACTAGGTATCTACCACAACAGCTTTTCCAAAATAAATATATAAATCTAATATCTGCTCACCAACTTTGCCAGGGCTGAACTGTTTTTTAATAATAAATAAAATTAAAACATAAACACGGGTCTTATATGCAAAACTGATCATTTTGCATAAAACACCCAGGTTGTTCTTTAAATCTAATCTCTCAAGAAAAACTGGCCAATTTTCAGAGAGAATATCTTATTCAAGCCCTTGGCATTTATTTCATCTTTAACCAGAAGTCCTTAAAGACTTTAAACCCTATTTAATATAAGAAAAAAGGGGGAGGAGGTCAGAATATCTCTCCCATAGATTTATACATGACTGTTTTACAATTTAAAAATATTTTGATTCGCAATATTAGTCCAAGCAATCACCCCATTCAATTCAAGTCCTTAGCCCCACATCTTAGCTAGGAAGAGAAGGGTCTGTTTCTGTTTTTTCCACAGAAAAATCTCCAAAACTGCTGTGGACAAGAAAAACTGCTGTGACAGAAGAAAGACTTCCCTAGCAGCAACCTAATTTCTCATCATCAAAAGGGAATCTACTAATCCAGGATTCTCCAAGCTACACATCAAATATCCTTACTACTAATCTAAAAGGACAAATCAATAGACTGCAATTGGAATTACATCAGCGGTTGCAGGACATCCAATGCCTGTCTGAACAGGAAATATTTAAAACCCTCCAGGACAATTTCAACAGACTTCACCCTAAAATTTAATTTATTAATTTTAATCTAAAATTATGGGTCTCATAGCCACTGGTTGTTTACTAATTATGTTTATAATCTGTATGCTTCGATACATTTGTAATTTATTCTCCCAAGGTTGTAAAAGGGACCAGCAAGTAGCAAACTTTATCAAATTAATCCAGCTTCTAAATTCTCATAAGAAAAACAAGGGGAGATATAAAAATTCTTTTCACACGCATGAAAAATCGTAGCCCAGAAAAATCATGTGTGTCAGAGCTCAGCTCCGCATGAAGAAAAATCACTCCCGTGTGGGCTGGCATAATCCATGCCTGTAGAAGAGGATTTCTTAAGAAAAGAGGGGGAGATGTGGCAGTGATTTCAACATGCATGTTCTGAGAATCACACGTTTTGAGCACAGCTCCGTGTGATTCCCGTGTAAGCAAGTATGGATCATGTCTGTGGAATGGGAATTCTCTAAAAGGAATTTGGCAAAGATGTATCCTAAAAAATTCTGGCTTGCTGTGCCCTGCATATTACATTAACCTGGTCCTGTCTGCCATCGGACCTGAATTTACATCCTAATGCCCTGATAATGAGTAATCTTACCCCTGTTCTGTTTAATCCCATGAATAATCAATCCAATGTAAATGTGTGCTAATGCCCCTAGTAAAAACCCTGGCTGGGCAAGCGACAGGGCTTTTTCCTGAGATGGGAGGAATCAGTCACGTGGCCCCGGTCTCTCTTTCCCCACGTGACTCGGTATGAGATTCATACACGCATCGGGTCACGGTCACCCACGGGTATCGGCAGGTACCATTTACCCCCACGACACCCACTCTCAAGTATTTGCCACACCCATGCGGGCACGGGTCAAGCACTTAAAGGCCGCTAGGGTGCTCGCCGCTGGAAAGAACCCATGACAGGATAAGCTGGATTTGGGCCGGGACAGAACGCTAGGTTTCCCGCCAACCAAAAGCAAAAGCCCACGCAACGAGAGGCACACGGTGAAAAACACACACATGTCCATCCCCCGCGGCATAACCCCCAATTAGGTATAGGCCTGAGAGAGAGAGCAAAAGAGTTTTCATTTATACAGTTTTAAAAACAAACAAACAAAAAACCTGACAGGATTATTTGTCAAGCCACTTTTTGCAGCCTCTTTTGATCCTGTCTTTTCTCTCCGTCTGCCTGCATAAGGAAAAGCGGGTAGTGAATGAGTGTTTTGGTTTCGACTGGATGCCAAAGATCGCTTTTCAGGAGAGTTTAGTCTTAGGGAATTTATAAGAGGGCTCCAGGCATTTAGCCAAGCTCTGAAGACAAGGCATTTCCTCCCCTCGGCCCAAGCAATTGGGTGTTCCCACGTGAGCCAGAACCTAGTGAGGGGGTCGGGGACAGATCCCGCGACGCAAAGGGGCCTTCATCACTTAATATAATTTCTGGCTCATCCAGGGAGCACAAAAAAATTTGGTCACCTAGCGCTTTGAGCCCTCCTAGTAGTCTCAAACGCTTGGGGAAGATCCGAGACCCATAAGCTCGGGAAATCCGATTCCACGCCCCCCCCTCCCCCCGCACCGACTGTCTCACTAACAGTACATTTTGACTCACCACACCCTAGCTAACTAGTTAGGATTTAGCTAAGGTGGCAGAATTTGAAAGGGCAACGATCAAAAGCTAAAAGATAAAACCTTTTCATAACAATGGGCTCTGGCTTATCTAAAGACCAGGAAGTATGCCTGCGGGTGTTACAACAGCTTGGGGGTTGGGGGGGGATGTGGGTCATAAGGTAAAGGAACAGCGTCTAACATTACCTTGCTTTTCTTGACAAGGGAAATTTAGATATTGAGGTTTGGGAAGACACAGGAGAAAAATTACAATCTTTGCAACACACTGGTGTTTCTGTCGGAGCTCAAAACTTAATAACCTGGGGGCTGGTCAGGACCGCTTTCCTGCCCATATGGGCCAAGAGATCAGATCTGGTTACAGGGGAAGATAAGGAGTCCAGTTCAGAGGAGAAAGTCTTTTACGATGCAGTAGAAGAACCAGCTATGAAAGTTCTGCCCACAGCTTCACCGGAGGAGCAGCCTTGTAGCCAGAGCTCCTTACTCCAACGCTGGGAGCGCTCCTCCTCGCAGGATGACCCACCAAGAGAGCCAGAAAATCTAGACAGATATCCTGTTAGGGCCATGTGACAGTGCTTTCAGCAGGCAGCGGAGACTGGGGATTTAGATGCCCTTTCAGCTTTCCCTAACATAGTCAAGGGTCAAAGAAATGTCCATGAGCCTCTTTCTTTTTTCGCTTTACAAAGATCTAAGAAGGAGCATTAAGGAATATGGGCTTAAGTCCCCTTATACTAATGGGCTATTTCAGGCCATCATGGACGGCTGTAAAATAGCCCCTGTGACTGGATTGCCCTGGCCAGAACAATCTTAACCCCAGCTCAGTACATGGTCTGGTTTTCAGAGTACTCTCAGAGAGCCAGCCACCAAGAAGCCGAGAATGCACAGATGAATAATCCTGTTACCCTCCCTATGCTGCTTGGGTCCAGTGATTTTGCCACTGCCACAGCTCAAGCCAGACTTGACCCTCACACTTTCGATCAGAGTGCTCAGATTGCTCTCAGAGCCACGAAGGCTGTGCCTGATTCTCAGGCCAAGGAAACCTTTTCTTTTACCAATGTCTGTCAGTGTGCTAGAAAGGCATATATTGACCTTATCGATCACCTCCAGGCTATTGAGAGGCAAATAGATAATGAGAGAGCAGCCAAATCTCTTTTATTGCAGCTAGCCAATGAAAGTACCAACAGAGATTGCAGAACTATTTTGGGACCCCTGAGGGCTACCACTCAAGAAACCAGTGAATTTATCAAGGCTTCTCTCTTGGTTGCCACAATCAGGGAGGATCCCAGATGTTACAATGTGGAGAGCCTGACCCCTTGAGAAAGGACTGTTCGTCCCTATCAAAAGGGGGGAGAGGCAATAACAAACCTACTCCGAGGGATTTTCCACGCTGTGGCAAGGGCAGACATTGGGCAAAGGGGTGCTGCTCAAAATTTGACTAAATCGGCCAGCCTATTTAGGGAAGCTTTCAGAGGACCCCAGTCGGAGCTTTCAGAACACCAATTAGTATCAGGGAGTTTGGGGAAATGCAGTTTCCAACCTTCGTGCAGCTGCCCGAGGAAGAGGAAGCGCAAGCTTGGACTTGGTCACCACCGATGAGCTCATCTTAAAGGAACAGGATCAAGTAGTTGTAACTCCCAGTGGTGTCTAGGGACCTTCACCCCCGGGAACAGTCGGCCTAATCTTAGGGAGATCCAATATTACTACCAAAGGCATTTTGTTCAGCCAGGAGTCCCTAATCTGGCTTGCATTCCAAAAGATTGGCTGTTTTTAATCATTGACCTGAAGGATTATTTCTTTATGATCCCTTTAGCAGAGAGAGACAAGGAGCGTTTTGCATTTTTCTTCCCCAGAGAAGTATTATCTGGTTTTAGCAGTAGCAAAAATCCCCATAACCAGGAAAGCAAGCAGGAACAACCCACACACACTAGCTAAATCCTTCCCCAATGTTGCTCTGCTGCAGCTGTGGGGAGCATCAGGGCCCAGCGTGGTTAACTGAGTGCGGGTAGGGGAGTGCGCACCTGCAGCAAAGCTTTGGTGCTTTTGTGCACATTTGCAATGCGGAGGGACCAGTCTCTCTGCCAGCACACCCTTGGAGGACCGCCTAGGTCAGGGGGCGGTGGAGGGGGTGCTCATTCCCCTCACCTCCGGGTGCGCGGAAGAAATTCCCCGATAGGCCAACTTGATTGGCTTGGTCCGCCCCCTCAGAGGCTGCGATTCCCTGCGACTGCGAGGGCAGGGCATAGCCAGTGCTGGGCGGCCAGCGTCAGAGACCGCTTAACGGGCCTCCACCTGCTGGCACAGATCAAGGCCCCTGAGAAGAAGTCAGATCACTTTTGAGATATGGGCCACATTTTCTTCCCGTTTCTTGCGCGGACCACCGTCCTCCGCATTTGGTGTCTGGGATGCCCCAGTGTGCTTGGTTTTGAAAAAAGGATTTCTATTTTGCTTATATTTCTATAACTGGGAAGGGGACTTTCTCCAACCCCAAAGAAGTGTGTAATCAAATGTTTTGGTTCAAGTGGGCAAGCTGGATAAATTCAACCTTATGTCCTTCCCACTCAGTAGGTGCTGTTCGCCCCGATCTCTGCAGTAGCCCCAGAGGGCTGCAATCTCAAATAATTTGGCAAACAGATGTTACTCACTATCTCCCTATTCATTTCATAATGTACTCCTTAAGTCAAATGTTTGGCAGTCTAATCGGGCTTACGTTTTAAAAAACTTGTTATGCTTATTTTGGAATGTCATATGGATTATGTATGTTGTAGAAAGTTCAGGTAAGTTGTAGATAGTCTGTGAGGGAGGAATTAAGAAAGGGAAGGAAAGGAAAGCGTAGGATTGTAAGGAAGAGGGTAGGAAGGAATAAAGGAAGAAGTTGGGCAGAAGTTGAAATAACACCAGGTGGTGTGAGATAAGATTCTAAGGCTAGTGTCTCACTTTTTGTTTACTACATGAGCACAGTTAAGATCACATTGTATGGTAAAGAGCTGAAAGCTTTTCCTCTGGGATCAGAACAAGACGGGGACGCTTACTCTCACCACTTTTGTTGAACGTGGTATTGGAAGTTGTAACCAGAATAATTAGTAAAGAAAAAGAAGCTTAACAGGCATCCAAATTAGAAGTAAAAAGTTTGCCTGATCATTCCATCAACCACTCAGGATTATCTTTTAGAGAAAAACCCAAAACTATAAGGAGGAAATATGAATAATACCCTCCTAAATGCCTAATATAGCAAATGGAAGTACTTTCTAAGATATCATATAATTTATCCATTATGATTATGGGACATAAAGTGTTTGTGATAGACGAATGCTCCTTCCTCCTTTAGAGGATTGAGTTTAAAAATACTGGTTTGCTTGAATTTTGTTTTTGTTCCAAAATATTTTTGCTAAACCTCTGGTAAATAGAATGAAATCTCTAATGTTGTTAAATCACAAAAATTCTATTAAAATTTTTTTTATTTGATTGTTGATAGAAGGACAAAGATCTCACTTCCCTCAGACAGTAAAAAACTCAGAAAGAAAAATAATGAGAAAGTGTATATTTTAATCACTTTGAGTCCTCCTTGTTTATGCCAAGGCCGTGACCTTTCATTATAAAGATGAAATATAGGTGCGGGTCTTGGGGGTGGGGGGGAACTAGCCCTTCCCCGTGGAAAATTATGCACCATTCTTAACTCAGTCACTGATCCCTTAGGGGAGAACTGGCTATTCCCCCAGAGGGATCAGTTAGTTAATCAAAGTCACAAAAGGTCCTTGGCATGTAAACATTTCACTGGAGTCTCCCATCCCCATCTTTCCCACTTTCCTTGTAAACTCTAAACCTAGAAAATTCCAGGTCCTGAGAACAGTTAAAATAATTAACTCGCTGTTCAAACTCATTGCAGCTTGCAGAAACAGCAGGGGGCCTGTCTTTCCAAGCAGACACTAACTCAGGTGCTTCACAGGCCCCTCCCCTCACTAGGGAGTCAGCAAAGATTGTTGAAACTTAAGGCCTTCAGCCATTTAGGCTACTCACTAAAAATCAAGACTAATAATGGCCTGGGACATATTGTACAAACCACCCAGGCTTTCTAAGAAAAATGAGGAATTTGTCATAAAATGGATACCCCCTATAATCCTACAGGTCAAACAATTGTTGAAAGAACTCATCAAATTTCTAAGAAAATATAAAAGAAGGGGGACTCAGGATATATCCCCCAGGAATTTAACCATGCTGGCAATATATATTTACAACCTTTTGATTTGTGATGAAAATCACCCATAAGCAAACACCTCGTGCAAAACAGGCCTGCAGTCCCACACCCCTTAGGGGAAGAAAGATGGGAAGGCCCAGTTGCACTTTTAACTTGGGGAAGAGGGTATGCTTGTGTTTTTTCTCCAGAAGGATCTTTGAAGCCACTGACAAAGAGGGTGAGGCCATATCACAGAACAGGCTTCCTTGGCAGCGACCCAACTCCACCCCATTGAAAGGGACTCTTCCAATCCAGGATTCTCCAAGTTGTACATCACCCACCCTGAAATGGAACTCCAGCCAGTACTCTTGGAGAGATATTCAACATCACCTAGAGGGACTTTTTCTCTACCAATTTAAAAGGAAAAAATTAATAATTTGCAGCTAAAATTTACATCAGTAGCTGCAGGACATTCAGTGCTTGGCTAAGCAGGAGGTGCTTGAAAACCTCCGTGACAATCTCGGCTGGCTGAACCCCAAAAATTGGTTTGATGGTCTTAATCTGAGAATGTGGGTCTTTGGAGCTGCCGGTTGCTTACTGATTATAGTAATGCTCTGTGTACTTCGCTGCATTTTCAAATTATTTTCCCAGGGTCGTGTGAGAGATCAGCAAGTAGCAAGTTTTGTAGGATCCTTACAAATTCTAAAAAAATATAAAAGAAGGGGTAGGTAAAGGGAATTCATGCATCTCACCATGGGAAATGTAGCCCTAATGTTTCACGTCTAAGGGAGAAAAAAAAACTCCCGTGGAACATGGGACGGCAAGCACGACCCACGTGTGTGACAGTGGAATTTCCTGTAGGAAATCAGGATTGTCTATTTCTTAGATTTAAAACTTGCTCTTGCTAAAACCTCTCTCTCCCTGGATCAAAAGAACAAATGCTAATGCTTATCTAGCCTCCTTAGACTGATACTAATCCTTTCAAAGTTCAGCCATACCTCATGTCTTTGCATAATCCTTTTTTTTTTCAAAGATTTTATTTGTATTTATTTTTAGAGAGAGGGGAAGGGAGAGAGACAGAGAGGGAGAGAAACAGCAATGTATGGTTGCCTCTCACATGGCCCTCACGGGGACCTGGCCTGCAACCGAGGCATGTGCCCTGACTGGGAATCAAACCGGGACCCTTTGGTCACTCAATCCACTGAGCTACACCAGCCAGGGCCTGCATAATCCTTTTGATGTACCTTCTGGGCTGTCTACCATCTAAAGCAAATCTACAATCTACGCATGGTTAATGGGTACCATTCTGATGTAATGTGCCCAAGGACAGCAATAAAAGCCTGTCAGGACTAGGCTTGGGGCCTATCCCATATGATGAGGGAGGGGTCGCGTGGTCCTGGATTTTTCTAGTCCAGTATATTAGGTGTGAATTTATTTACACGCCTGCCATGGCATACGAATTCTGCGGGCCAGAATTTGTGACATTTTGTCACTTAGCATAATAGTCTCCAATTCCATCCCTGCTGTCACAAAGAGTAAGAATGCCTTCTTTTTACTGCTGTGTAGTATTCCAATTTTGTATAGATGCACCACAGTTGTTTAAACATTTTTTATTGCTGTTCAGTTATAGTTGTCCGCATTTTCCCCCATTACACTCTCCTGCCCTGCCCACCCCCTTCTCCCATATTCAATCTTTCCCCCGCCCCCCATTGTCCTTGTCCATGTGAACCACAGCTATTTTATCCACTCATCGCTAATGGGCACTTGGGCTGTTTCCAGATCTTGGCTATTGTAAATAATGCTGCTATGAACATAGGGATGCGTATATTCTTTTGAATTGCTGATATGGGATTGTTTGAATATATTCCCAGAAGAGGAATGGCTGGGTCAAAATGCAGTTTCATTTGTAAGTTTTTGAGGAAACTGCATACTGTTTTCTAGAGTGGTTGCTCCAGTCTGCATTTCCAACACTGCACAAAGGTTCCCTTCTCTAAACATCCTCGCCACCACTTGTTTGTTGGTTTATTAACGGTGGCCGTTTTGGCAGGTGTGAGGTGACATCTCATTGTGGTTTTGATTTGTATCTCTCTGATGACTACTGATGTTGAACAATTTTGCATACGTCCATGGGCCATCTGTATGTCCTCCTTGGAGAAGTGTCTATTCAGGATCCTTTGCCATTTTTTAATTGGATTGTTTGTTTTCCTGGTGTTGAGTCATATGGGCTTGCATATATTTTGGAGATTAAATCCTTGTCCTATGTATCATTGGCAAATATGTTCTCCCACACAGTGGGTTTTTTCATTTTTCTGATGGTTTCTTTAGCTGTTCAGAAGCTGTTTAATGTGATGCAGTCCCGTGTGTTTACTTTTCCAGTTTCCCTTGCCCTAGGAGGTATATCAGCAACAATATTTCCAGGAGAGCAAGCTGAAATTTTACTGCCTGTTTTCCTCCAAGATTTTTATGGTATTGCAACTTATATGTAAGTCTTTTATCCATATTGAGTTTATTCTAGTGTGTGGTATAAGTTGGTGATCTCGTGTCTGCTTTTGCTATCAGGGTAATGCTGCCATTATAGGAGTTGGAAAATATTCCCTATTCTATTCTATTCTTTTTCTTTTTTGCAGAGTTTGAGAATATTGGTGTTAATTTTTCTTTAAAGGTTTGGTGGAATTAATCAGTGAAGCCATCTGGGCCTGGGCTTTTCTTTGTAGGAAGGTTTTTTTTTTTTACTGATTCAATCTCTTTACTTGTTATAGGTTTATTTAGATTTCCTAAATCCTCAGTCAGTTTCAGCAGTTTATGTTTTTCTAGAAAATGGTCCATTTCTTTTAGGTTATGTAATTTGTTGGTTTAACATATTTCATAATGCTTCCTTAAAGTTCTTTTAAATTTTTCTATGAGGTCAATTGTGATGATCTCTCCTTCATTCCTGATATTAGCAATTTGCATCATCTCAGTTTTTAGCTACTCAGTCTAGCTAAATGTTTGTGATTTTGCTGATCTTTTCAAAGAACTAACTTTTGGTGTCATTATTTTCTGTATTGTTTTTGTGTTTTCTGTGCTATTTATCCCCACTCTAGTATATATTATTTTCTTTCTTCTGCTTGCTTTTCATTATATTTGCTCCTTTCATTGTCATTTCTTTTTGATTCTTAAAGTGGAACCTTAAGTTATTGATTTGAGCTCCTTTTTCTTCTTTTCCTTCTTCTTTCCTTTCTTGTTTTCCTTCTGCTCCTTCTTAAGCTTTTTAATTTGATGCAGTCCCATTTGTTTATCTTTCCTTTGTTTCCCTTGCCCTAGGAGATATATTGGCAACAATAATACTTAAAAATAGACTTTTTAAATAGATTATTTTTAGTTCTTCAGCAATATTTGGGCAGAAGCACAGAGAGTTCCTACATATTCCTGACCCCACACACACAGCTTCCCCCATTACCAACATCTGATATCAGAGTGGGACATTATTTGCAGTCAGTGAGCCCACACTGACACACCATAATCACTCAAAGTTCATAGTTCTCATCAGGGTTCACTTTTGCTGTTTTATATTCTATGGTTTCTGACAGATACACAATGACGTGTAGACACCATTACACTGTCACACAGATTAGTCACTGTGCTCTGTCTGTCCATCCTTACTGCCCCCGACCCTGGCAATCACAGATATTATTACTGTCTTCATATGTTTGCCTTTTGAAGAATTCCATGTTGTTGGGGTCATTACAATATGTAGTATTTTAGATTGTGTTTTTTCACCTAGTGATGTGTATTTATTTTTTTCTCATGTCTTTTTATAGTTTTATGGCTCATTTCCCCCCACATTAAATAATATTCCCTCGTATGGACGTACCACAGTTTGTTTATCTGCTCAGCCACTGAAGGACACCTTGGCTGTTTTCCAGGTTTGGCAATTATAAGTAAAGCTGCTATAAACATCCATATACAGGATTTGGTGTGGACATAGGTTTTCAACCCACTTGGGTAAATAACAAAAACACGATTGTTGGATAATAGGGTGAGGGTGTGTGTAGTTTGTGGGAATCTGCAATGAAGCCACATCACTTTGCACTCCCACCCGCAGTGTGTGAGAGTTTCTGTTGCTCAGCACTCCTTCAGCTTTTGTGTTGTCATGTTCTAGATTTCGGCCATTCTAATTGGTGTGTAGTTTTACTTGTTATTTCTTTTTAAAATCTAGGCATCGATATCTCTACATGTCCCTCTATAGGTGGATACATGCACTGATTCAGCTGCATAAAATAAGTATCAGTATGTTGCATTTTTATTTTCATTCATCTCAAAGTTTTTAAAATTTCCCCAGTAATTTTATCTTTGACCTATTGATTATTTAGGCTTACGTTGTTTCTTGTCAGTGAGTGTGTGAATTTCCTAGATTTCCCTCTGTTACTGATTTCCAAATTCATTACATTACATGCAGGGAATAGAATTTATATGGTTTTAATTTTGTTAAATTTGTTGAGGTCTGGTTCATGGGGCATCTTATTTTTCATAGAGCTTTATTTGATACCTCCTTGATAATTCCCCTTCTGTACCTCAAAGCCACTAGGAATAAACAGGCACAAAATCCCACCCTTGACATCCCACCCCCATGCACATCTCTTCCACTATTTCCCATCTCAGTGAAGGTGCCACCATCCCATGCGTTCCTCTGGCCTGAACCTAAGATCATCTTCTATGTCTCCATCTTCCTTTCTCTGTGAAGCCCATGTATTACTCAGTCTGGTTTATTTTACTTTATTTTAGATCTCCTGAATCCCTTAACTTGTTTATTTTCCATGGACACCACTGTAGTTCAAGGTATCACCATTACGTGCGGAAACTATATTAATATCCCTTAGTTTAAGCTCTCACCTTCTTAATAGGAACAGCTGAAACTTCCCTATGAACTGGTTTCCAAACTTCTGCTTTGGCTCTCACATTCTGCTTTAATATTGCAGTGTATTTCTACTTTGAAAATATACTGATCTGATGAACATTTTGATTATAATCATGTTGCATTAGAAAAACACCCTCAGATTCCATCAGGGCCTTGCACAGAGGGTCTGGCTGCATGATCTCTGTAGCCCCTGTTGCTTCTTCGCTCTCCACACTCCAGCCTCACTGACCAGCTTTCAATTCTGTGACAACCCTTCCTCCCTCCTGCTCAGGGACTTTGACCTTTCTTCCCTCCTGCCTCACTTGAGGAAATCCTCTGTATTCTTCAGATGTCCTTCCATATTCGCTTTCTTAAGGTCGTTTTCACGGGAGGCCCTTATCTGGACCTGTAATTACACATGTGTTTGTGTGGTTTATGGTAATCATCTGCAAGCTCTGTGAAGCTGGAATCCTGTCTGTGTTTGCTCACTGAAGTAGCCATGGCCCCTGGCACAGTGCACGGCCAGAAATGGGCTCAATGAAAGTTTGTTGAATGCAAAGACCATACCACCATCCAGAACACAACTTGTATCTTCACGTCCTGTCCATCCCTGTTTCAGAACAGAACCAGGGCCAGACTCACCTCAGGGTCTTCAGGTGGCAATGAGGACATTTCAGGGCCTCACAGAGACTGTGCACTGCAGAGCAGCTCAGGAAGTTTCCACTCAGGTCCAGCTTCTGCAGGCTCCCATCAGCATAGAATATGGAGAAGAAAATCTGCCACCAGGCATCTGTAAATGGGCCCCAGCTGAACCTGAGGGAGAGAGAAAACCAGAAGAGATGAGACCTGTGTGTGCTGAGAGGGTGTCATGTGCACAGCCCTGTACAGCACAGTGGAATGTGGATCCTCTGAGCACCAGGCTGCAGTGGGCAGGGCAACCCCCAGGACTGGTCAGCCTCCCCAACTGCCCCTCTGCTCTCACCACCCTGTGCTAAGTGCCCCTTTTCCGTGCAGTTTCTCATTGTTCAGCCCCTGCCTCTCTGGACTGCAGTGCTCACTTGGTGGGTCTCTTTCTGCCTCAGTCTGGTAGCTTCCTGTGGGCAGGGGCAGACATTGTTCATCCCTTTGATCCACAGTGTCCAGCACAGGGCCTGGCACAGAGCCGGGGGACACAGACAGTCCTCCTCTCTTCAACGCAGACCTGCCTTTCTTCCTGCGGCACAGATGTTGTGAAGTCCCAGTTCCCAGAAAGGGAAGCAGTTGTGAGGAGGGAACAGAGCCCGGAAGAGGTGGTTCAAAGATACTTTTGTAGGACAGCTTGGCAGAGGCGGGTGGAAATTAGCGGTTGGAGGTATTGAGCAGAAAGGGAAACGGACTCATGGACATGGACATGGACACTAGTGTGGTGATTGCTGGGGGAGGGAGGTGTAAGGGGACTAACTGGTAATGAAAAAATATAATAAAGATTAAATTAAAAAAGATAATTTGGTGATTGGATGTTTTGTCTGACTATGTATTCTGCTGTCCAGCTTCAGTAGGACCCTGTCCCCTCTCAGGATAGCAAGACACAGAGAGGGTGTCCAGCCCAAAGATGGCAGAGAGGCCTGTCTCAGAAGAGGTCATTTGCAGGATGTGGGGAGAGGGTGATGGGCCTCTTCTGGGAGTTCTAGTGCAGACTGCCTTGTGTGATTTCCACCAATTTAACTTACACATTTTCACACCATTTAAGTGATTTTATCCACTACCAAGGCACAGCGACTCAGACTCTGTTTCATGTTGCAAACTGACATCTCCACTTTCTTGGCAACTATCTCCACCTTGACAGCCCAGTAGCACCTTGACCCGATCTGTCTGCACCTCCATTCACACATCCTCCCCCAGGTCTGCAGAGCCGAGCAGAGATGAGGAGCAGCGGCTGGGGAGCCAGCTGTCAGCACGTGAATCCAGGGTCTGTGCCTCCCTCAGTCTCCTCGCTGCCGGGAGGGGACAAGAGGCCCTGCTGCAGAGGGTTCCGTGAGGACGTGAACGTGCTGTAGAGACGTTCACAAATCTCAGTGTGGTTGTAACATTCCTAAAAACTTATATTCAAATGTTTTATTATTTTTCAAAAATTTTATTGTATTTTTTTACATATGTTTTAGATCCCTGTACCCCAGCTCCTGCCAGCAATCTGATGATTATTTTTTAAACATTTATTTGGTTTTGGGAAAGTTGAATAATACATTTTTTTTTTGGAACGCTTCACGAATTTGCATGTCATCCTTGCGCAGGGGCCATGCTAATCTTCTCTGTATCGTTCCAATTTTAGTATATGTGCTGCCGAAGTGAGCACTGAATAATACATTTTTAAACTTTTTGTTTTTTTAAATACTTGCCAACTTTAATCATTAACCAGAGAGACTAAAAGAAAAAATTCTTATTAAAAGTCACAGTGCTTAATTGCAAAACAAATACTTGAGCAGCTCACCCTTCCTGTCTCCTATTGGTCCTTGTCTCCCTCCCACAGCCTTGGGCCAATCTCTATCATTTCCTCCTGGACATCTTGTGTGTTTACAGTGTCCTTGCTATTCTCTCTGTCTTGGCCGGCTGACTCAGTGTTTTTAAAGTCCCCCTGCCCACAGCAGCTGCAGCCTCTGACTTCCCCATGGGAGTCCCTCCAGACTCCAGGGGACACTGTCCCCTGTGAACTCTCTTCTTCATCTTGGTGCCCGTGACTCCTCCTGCTCCTCACATGGCCTCTGCCTCTGTGCCTGCCCAGGATACTTCCAAGGCCACCACCACTTGTGACATCTGTACCCAAGACCAGTTGGCCTTTGTAACCATAACGACTAGGAATAACCTAAGTACCTGAGGATAGCAAATGGTCAGACAGTTGTGGCACCTTCCCTATGGAACACCATATGCTCATTCGAATGGGGTTGTATCAGGCTACTTCATAACATGAGAGGAGAGTCTTTATATGAAAATAAAGGAATAATGCTGACTGTGAAATGAAATGTACAATATGGCTCACTGTTGCTTTAGAGATGTGCATAAAAATAAGACTAGAGGACATATACCTCCATTTTTACTGATGGTGACCTCTCAGTGATGGAATCTTGGCAGACAATTAATTGGACCTTGTTGTGTATTTATATGTCCTCATTTTTGTGGCAGTAATTTCCACACGTGTATAAACACGCAGTCCTGAGAATTTACACGTTTTGAGCACAGCTCCGTGTGATTCCTGTGTGAGCAAGTGTGGATCATGTCTGTGGGATGGGAATTCTCTAATAGGAATTTGGCAAAGGTGTATCTTAAAAAATTCTGGCTTGCTGTGCCCTGCATATTTAACCTGGTCGTGTCTGCCACCAGATCTGAATCAACATCCCAATGCCTTGCTATGAGTAATCCTACCTGTTCTGCTTAATCCCATGAATAATCAATCCAATGTAAATTGGCCCCTGATAAAATCCCTGGCTGGGCAAGCCACGAGGCTTTTTCCTAGAAATGGGAGGAATCAGCCACGTGGCCCCGGTCTCTCTTTCCCCGCGTGTCTCGGTATGAAATTCATACACGCATTGGGTTACGGTCACCCACGGGTATCGGCAGGTCCGATCTACCCCGTGTCACATTTTCCTACAGTGAACATGAGTTTTATATTAGAAAGAAACGTTATAAATCTGAAAACAGAATACCCAAGTCCTACATTTCCTCCTTGGAGTCTCTGATTTTTTGAGCTGCACTTTGTGATCCCTCCCTTTGCAGGGCCACCATCCTGCCTCACCTGTGCCTGTCTTATCACAGTCCTTTCCCCTGTTCTAGTTACAGGATGGGTGTCTGTCTTCTCTCCCAGATTCGAGTTCCTTCAGACATGTATGTGTTTAATTAATCTGTGATCCACAGGGCCTGCCATAAAATCAGTCCTTAATACACATTTATGAAATCAGTCTACAGGGGAAAGAGTCACTCAGACAAATAAAGGGTCAATACTGCCACCGAGGTGGGGAACCGGATGTGGTAGGTAATGGTGTTGCTGGGCTTGGAGAGTGATGGGAGAGAGCCACTCGGTCACACTCAGGTGGGGTTTCACTGGGACAATAGTGCATCCTTGCACAAACCCATTTTTGTGCAGAGAAAAATACAGCCGATTTTGGGAGACCCACATTCTGAGGTGATGGTGTAGATCTCAGGGACACCGACATAGTCAATAGCCATCGAGGGGATGGCTGAAGCAGCTGAGTGAGCAGCGCCTGGAGGGAAGCGTGTCAAGAGAGAGAAACAGAGGCAGGTGGGCTGGGTGGATGGGAGCTGGCATGAGCCTAGGGGTGGACGTGCACCAGGAGCGAAGGTGGTCACTGTGACAGAGACAGGAGGAGAAGCAGAGGTACATGGCAGGGCACCAGCAGGCCACTCAGAAGCATGTAGGGATGGTCACATATTCAGAGACTGCTGCACAGGGTCCTAGGTGGACAGAGATGGGAGACACATTTGGTTGTTAGAAGCCCCTGGTGACCCCATCTCTTTAGCCAGAGGGACCCAGACACTGAAAGTTCCTCCAGGTACCAGACAGTGGGAAAAATGGAGGGGCTGGAGGGAGGAGAGGGGGGCACTCACAGAATGACACCTGATGGCCTTTGTGCTGGTTCATGTGGTCCACTCTCATTCAGTTGAAGCCTTTTCATGAGCCGGCTGAATTTAATGCAGAAAGTGAACACCAGGAGCTCCATGTCAGTTTGGACACATATCCTCCTTCCACAGAAACCAGACATCACTTTTGTCAGAAAACTTGCATCCTGAATCTCATAGAGACAGTGGAGCAAGTGCCAACCATATGGCTCTAGGTTCTGCTGTGTGAGGTCGACCTCCTTCTTGGCCCATTGCAGCAGCATGTGATGCCTGTCCCAAGACAGCTGGCATTTGAAGATGCTCTCCATCTCTCTCATCCCCTGCTCACTCAAAAGGCCAAATAGGAAACATGTGGTTGGGTCCCCAAACACATCCTCCATCTCATATTTCCCTGTCAACTTTCTCATGCTTCTGATGCTTATTAACTCCTCATACCCTAAAGCATGGAGCATTGCTGCAAAAAACTCCTGAAAACACAGGTGAATGAAACTGTAGCCCAGAGAGGTGGGGTGCATCTGAAGAACACCCATCTTCAAGAGAGTGGAGGTGATGTCCCTATTTATCCCATGTTCTCGAAGGTCCTCAGGGCTGAACAGGGTCTTCCCTTTTAGGGTGGCATAAGAAGCCAGAAAGCAGAATTGCCTGAGCTTAGTCCCAAGGCACTGAACTTGGAGAGTGTGGAAAAAGTAGTGCAGACAGAGGGCGGTGGTCGTCTGGCAGGTCAGCGAGAGTTCTTGCCCCTGATCCATCTGATGCTTCAGGCATGTGCAGACCAGCCAGGACACCAAGGGCATGACACACATGGCCAAGAGAGCCGGGTTTGATTTGACTGAGCTAAAGGCTCGAATTGCTTGGCTTTCATCTGTGAAGTATGTGGAGAAATAGTCCCTCCTGGCCGACTCAGAGAATCCCAGGACCTCCACCCAGCGTGGCTGCTTTAAAGAACGAATGAGCTTCCCCAGAGCTGTGGTCCGAGCTGTGATGAGCAGGGAAGCCTCAGGAAGTAAGGTTTTCCTCAGCAAACTGCCCAGCAGTGTGTGCACCTGCTGCTGCCGGCTCCAGTGCAGACGGAGCTCAGAACTCTGCTCCTCCAAGTCCCATTTTGGTTCATCCAAGTTATCAAGAATGAAGAGCAGCTGCTCCGGCTGAGACAGGATCTGTCCAATGGGAGCCGCAGGGCCAGCCCAGTCTGTTGAGAGGAGCTCAGGGAGACTCACTGTGCTGGACGGGGCCAGCTCTCTGCAGTTGAAGTAGAAGACGTGCTGGAAACGGTCCCTGTACAGCCCGCCTTCCTCCCAGGCTCTCCTCACCTGCCTGGCCAGGGCTGACTTCCCGATTGCAGCAACCCCATGCAGCACAACTGTGCAAGGCTCTTCCTGGGCACCCGGGCCTGAGCCAAATAGGTCTCTGATCTCAATAAAGTGTTTTTGATCATCTGTAACTTCACGTTTCATCTTCCAGAGTGGAAAATAATAGCCTCTGTGTTTAGATCTCTGTAGAAGTAGCAGCTCTGTGAATTTTTGGTGGAAATCCTCATTTTTCCATGACTGTGTGGGGATGAGACTCATTTTATTTTGCGTCTGGGATACGCTGCAACCTAAGTGAGGGAAGGAAAGACAGAACAGAAAGGTATAGAATACATTTGTTCATCTGTTTCTCCACTTCTTTGTTCAAGAACTGTTTTCTGCACGCACTTGCTACTCCCTGTGCTGGCTGCTGATAATGGGACATTCTTGCCAGGTCAGGGGGGGAAACACGGGCTTTTGGGGAGAAGATCCCTGCTCAGATCTCTTGACTTGACCAAATTATTTTCACTGGGTGACATTCCTTCATTCTGGAAATAGTAAACAAGGGCTTACACTGCCAGGCCCTGACCTCCAGGCTTGGTATAAAGGGTGAAAAAACAGACACAACTCTCTGCTCATTAATTCCGTGACCTGAGCTCTTTGCCCCACTGAGCGTTCCTTTTTTCATCCATGAATTGTAAGTGGTCGTGGCGGAGTGAAGGGGCTCGTGGGTGGTGTAGCAGATCCTGTTGGTGCCTGACAGCAGCCCCTCCACACTCTCCACTGAGGCACATGCCAGCGATATTCTTCTACAAGCACCTGTGGTTCTGTCTGAGGCTCTCTCTGAGGCCATGAGTGCGACAGGCCAGAACCCCTGGGGAGTTAATGCTCCAGGAGGGGCGCTCAACCAGTGACAGATGGCAGTTCCTTGTCCCCAGGAGACACCACTCGGAGGTGTGCTCTGCACTGTCTCCTGAAGATGCCCAGGGCATCGAACCTCAGATGCTCACAGGGGTAGGTGCTCCGTCAGGCAGGTTTCATTGATTCCCCCTCCCTGACTCACTTCTCTCTCCTAATGGTGCTTCCAGGGAATCAGTTCCTGAAGGAGCCACCTGTTCTCCAATTAGTGTCAGGTCTTAATGTCTGCCTCTGTGGGAAACACCTGGGCACTCAGGAAAGTGGTTTGTGACCTCTGAGGAGCTGAGCACTGAGCATGTCTCAGGGATTGTCCCATGGAAGGCCCTCAAGCTCATATCTTAGTCAAATTCCAGGCAGAGTCACTGTTACCACCCCTTCCCTTCTTCCCTTCAGAAGATTTTGAGTGCCTCCCACTTCTCCCTTATTTGAGTGTTTGAGATGATGCAGGTGACTCACCTGGGATCCTGATGCCCAGTTCTTCTTGGGAAACTTGCTGGACCTCCAGGGGTCAATTTCACCTCCAGCTTGGTGAGACTGGGGTATTGGGGGGCCACCCCACCTCTGGGTCATGATTTACAGATCCACTTTATTGTCCCCTGTGAGAACCTGTTTGACCTTGGGAGGGTGTTCCCAGGCATCAGTACCGCTGTTCTGGGTCATGGCCATGGCCAACCTCACCCTGAATCCTGTGTCTGACTGAGGATGCCTGAGGGGTCTTCGGCCTTCTTGGTGCCATGTTCTCCAAAATATTCTGGTTAATGGGTCTGTTATCATGCCACATATCTAACTTCTCTTGACCTAGTAAAACTTTCAAAACTCTCCTCCTACCACCAATACCTCTAATAAGTTACACATTCATTTATGCTTCCAACCAGGAGTTGGCAAACTCAGACCAAACTAGATGCCACCTGTTTTGCACCCTGTGACCTAAGAATGGTGGTTACATACTTAAATGCAACCGGAATTCAATGCAAATGGAAACAGAAAGAGAGCAGGATGAGCTGTAACTATATCAGACAATGGAGGCTGAGCCTGTGACCACCAGCGCCAGGGCTTGGGAGCAGGAGGAGTGAGAGTGGGCACAGGAGGAAGGGGAAGAGGGAAGGGGACATGGAAATGGGGTGGGGCCCTTCCCCAAGCAGCAGCAGACTCGAGGGAGAAATCACTGGTTCTAGGTCCCAGCCCTGGCTGTTTCCCAGAGCTGTGTGAGTGTGGATTTAGATGCTGGGATGAAAAGAGGAAGAGGCCAGGGTGTAGCTGAGATTTCAGCCTGGTGACTCAGTGTGGTGAAGGCTGAAATGACAGAAGTCAGGAGAGGGAACGGGCTTGGGCTGAGGAATAAGCCTGCCCTCCTCTTGAGGTTCACCTGGGGAACAGAGGCCTCCTTGGAACTTTCTAGCACCCTGACCCCATGGAACTTCAGAGTCCACTGAGACCAGCACCCAAGGTGTGTCTGGACCAGGACCCTGTTACACATGCACCTGACTGGGTAAGTTTCACTGCCTGGCCTGCATGGGTCTCAGTCTGCCATCTGTCAAATCAGAGGGTGTGTTATCTCAACACTGCAGTGTTCCTGAAAGATCATTTCTAGGCCTACTGGCCCCACCACCCCATCCTGGCTCCTCCATCCTCCTTATGCAGCCTCCTGGTCCAGGTCCTCCTGCAGCTACAGGCTCACCTGGGTGCGCACCCACTGGCTGCCTTGCAGCCCCACCTGGGCTCTCATGCCAACTAGCAAACCTCACTTTCCAGTTCTGTCCATCTGTCAGGCAAGAGTTACAAGTTCTTTCTTAGTCCTGGAGGGGCCCTAGAACTCAGGGTCACAGTGTTCCATCACCATGGTGGAGGGGAACCCTGTAGGAAAGGTCTGTTTGGAAATAGAGGGGTAGTGGAGTAGGGAACATGGGGCTGTGGGAAGTGAGTAAGGAGGTTGAGGCTGATGAGCAGGGTGGGCAGGAGCCAGGGCACTAACGCTGGGGTCCTCCAACCAGGAGGAACCAGGAAGCAGAGACCCTGGTTACTGAGAGAGGTCAGGAAGGACCAGTGCACCCACTGCAGCCTGCCCCAGCCTCCCATGCAGAAGGACGCCCTGACACTGCAGGGCACAGGTCCTGACCTGGCTCCAGGAAGTTTGCACCTGAGTCCCAGTTGTGCCCCTCCCTCCCCATGTAACTCACAACTCCTCTCTGTGCCTCAGCTCCCCCCACAGGAGGCTAAAGCCTCTGCCTCCCACAGATGCTAACAGTAGTGACATCCTCAGTGGCAGGAAGAGTAGCAGCAGAACAAGTTATGGGGCCCTAACTAGGAATGAGACTCTGTGGTAGCTGTCTAACATGGGTTCTCTGGTTGACCCCCCCACTGCCCAGGAGACGGGCTCTTACTCGCTCACATTACAGATGGGGGGACAGATGCAGAGAGCAGTGAAGCGACTTGCCCATGGTGGAGGTTCCCCCGAAAGGAACCTGCTTCTCGCCCACTCCCTTCGGTGGTTATAGCACAAGGCCAGGCAAGTCCCTGCTTGTGAGGTGGTGTGAACCCCACATCCCTCCTGCAGGTGCCTTCTGAGTGTCAGCCTCTGGTCCCTCTGTCCCTCTGAGCTCTCCCTCCCAGGTGCTTCAGCAACCACGTGCCTTTCTGGGAATATACTTGGCAGAAGTGAGGGCCACCAAGGCCCTCCTTCCACAGAAAGCCTCTTAGCTCCAGTCTAGCCTGAGCCTGAATCCCCTCTGTGATAAGGAACAAGTGAAGATCTGACAGAGTGTTCAGTGCTGGGCGCAGGAGATGGACAGCAAGCAGAGGGCAGTTTGTATACTTACCAGACTGCGAGATTGCCTCCTTCCAGGCCAACTGCTTTCTCAGCATCCAGGTTCCCCGGACCAGGTTCCAGGACCCCTGACTCTTGCATAGAGTCGTCTGGTCTGAAGCCACCACACTGTCATACACCTCACTGTCATCCACCTCCTGTGGCTGATTTGTGGTCACATCAGGTGACAGCTTGCAGAGATCCGAGTCAGATAGCTGGTGCTGGGCACTATCCGCCATCTCTGTTCCCCCAAGCTGGTCCACAGCACTGGGTTTGGCTGCTGCACTGGTCATCTCAGTCTCGTCTGGGAGAGTCTTGGGGTCGTTCACTGTGGAGGGGGTACAGTGAGGGG